>OX578278.1:49929232-50216218 GCA_951217055.1 Gerris lacustris
GAGTACTTTTAAACATATAGGCGTTAATAAAAAAGGTTTGTGCGCTTGTGGAAGAGAAACTAATGGGGACTAACAATGGGCTTTTCCCATACCCTATACCGCGACCTAATACCATCTAAATTTCATATAAATCAAACGAGAAGTTTTTAAGATATGTTGGTGTTGGTTCGCAAAATTTTTAACTGTTTAACTCGGGACCAAAAATGTTCCCTAATAACTTTTTGAATGTGGAGACTGGAGAACTCCCTTAAACAAATACAAGCTCGGAGGCCTAACATTCAATAAATGGCAATTATTATTACAACTAGGGGACTCTACCCTGACTCGATTTGCTCGTCCACTTCTGCACGGCCGCTACTCAGCGAATTCACATTAGTGATTAGTACGAATTAAAGTCACAACTATCCTAAACGATTTGTGTACGATCCACAAATCCACGGGATGATACAAATGCAAAGGACGCTACAAATAACGGGGTTGGAACAAACTTAATATGTATTTGTTATTATAAAAATGATTGCTCTCCATGACAATTAATATCTGTATGGATAGGTACTTCTGTTGTTGAACTGCCACTCCAGCAAATGTTGTTGTGTTTAAAATAAAAATACACATTGTAAACTATTTCACGTCCTTGACTGTGAAGAGTCTTTCTTCCAAATTTTGAATTCGTGTTATTATCCATGTTTTTATTAATACCAGGAAATTTAATTTACTAAAAACAAGCCGAGAGAGGTAATAGTAAAAAAATAATTCACAAAAAAGTAACAACTAAAATCCAGAAATAAAAAAGTAACAAATCAAACTCAGAAATAAAGAGGAAGAAAAAAATTGATTAAGAAAGAAGAAAATCGATTTAGATTTAAAGAATATTATTATGAATAATCAATAAATAATAATATAAAGATATTATCGTATATTATTAGTGATTTCTTATCAGGTACAGTGTTGCCTGTTGCAAAAAATATAAAAAAAAATATAGAAGTTATCAAAAATAAAATTATTAATAACAAAAGAACAACACTGTGTTTTTGAACAATGGTCTATTTTATTAAAAACTGACTATACATGACGACACTAGCGCACTCCTCTCATTTCCATGACTTCTTGGTCGACCTCTAGCTTAGGTAATTATTATTTATTATTAAAATGTATCTATAATATTTATGTTTGTCGAGAATTAACTGCACTTCTACATGGGCGTAGCCAGGGTTGCCTTTAGGGGGGGGGGGGCTAATTTTTTTGGATATAATATATACAGGGTGTCCCAACTTAAGTCTGCCAAAAAGAAGGGGCATATAGGGGACCCTAAAAGGAGTCAAAAATGTTATATTAACCTATGTCCTATCGGGCTTCGTTTTCTGACTAGCGCCATTTTTAAAAATTTTGAGCTAAGCTTATTTTTTTACACTTAAACAACTGTATCTCGAGAACTAAGCGGGATAGCTCATTATTTTAGGTATCGTTGGAAACCTACAAACATTTGCTAAAGGAAATGTTATTATCAATTTTCATTAATTTTTATTCCTTCTAGTTCAAATTTAGCTCCAAATGTATTTTTTTTTAAAATCAAAAAAATAAAGAAAATTTTGACGGCCCATAGTGCTTAAACTAGTTAGTTCTTGAATTGTCCAGGCAATGGAAAAACTTCTTTATTTAATAACCTTTTCATGGATACCCATATTATTGTATGTTAAATAGGAAATTTTTTACGTTATAAACACATTTATTGAAAAAAACTAATGTAAATATGAGAAAAAATTACTTTTTATTTAATATCTCCTCTTTTGAACGGTATAATCATTTGACTCGACTTAATCTTAATAACTTTCAAAGTAAATGTGTGATGAAATAACTATTGTTGACTATTTTTAGTAGCCTGGAGTATGACCAATAATAGGGGGGGGGGGGGGGGCACCTCTCCCTCTTGTAAATAAGTATGCAAAATTAAAAATTAAGGCTGAAAACTGGTTTTTTTTTTTTACTTTAAATCAAATTATAATTATCATTAACTACGGGAGACATACAGAGAAAAATAGACCCCAGCATCGGGACTTGAACCACGGGCCTCCTTTTTTTATTGTATAAAAGAAAAAAACAAACATTTTAGCGGAAAATTTAAATAAGGATTAACAAAAGGTAATAATAAGAAACAACATTTAAATTCTAACATCTTTGCGATTATGATTAAGTCGAGTCAAATGATTATACCGTTCAAATTAAAGAAAAATTAATTTTTTCTCACATTTACATTCGATTTTTTCAAAAAATGTGCTTATAGCATAAAAAATGTTCTATTTAACATACGATATAATCATTTGACTCGACTTAATCATAATCACTAATCACTTAGAAAGTAAATTGGTATTTCAAAGTAGTTAGTATTTCAATGTTGTTATTGTTAATGTTCTTTCTCATTTTTACCTTTTGTTAATCCTTATTTAAATTTTCCGGTAAAATGTTTGTTTTTTCTTTAATAAAATAAAATTGTTAAAAATGTAGTTATTATTTTTATTGTTATGTATATTTAAAAAAATTAAAATTCTGCTCCTCCAAACTCTTTAAATCTTTATTAAACAAAAAAAAATAAATAAATAAAATAAAAAGCAGTTTTCAGCTTTAATTTTAGGTTACATGATTTGAATACTTATTTACAAGAGGGAGAGGTGCCCCCCCCCCCCCCCCCCTATTATTGGTCATACTCCAGGCTACTAAAAATAGTCAACAATAGTTATTTCATCACACATTTACTTTGAAAGTTATTAAGATTAAGTCGAGTCAAATGATTATACCGTTCAAAAGAGGAGATATTAAATAAAAAGTAATTTTTTCTTATATTTACATTAGTTTTTTTCAATAAATGTGTTTATAACGTAAAAAATTTCCTATTTAACATACAATAATATGGGTATCCATGAAAAGGTTATTAAATAAAGAAGTTTTTCCATTGCCTGGACAATTCAAGAACTAACTAGTTTAAGCACTATGGGCCGTCAAAATTTTCTTTATTTTTTTGATTTTTAAAAAAAATACATTTGGAGCTAAATTTGAACTAGAAGGAATAAAAATTAATGAAAATTGATAATAACATTTCCTTTAGAAAATGTTTGTAGGTTTCCAACGATACCTAAAATAATGAGCTATCCCGCTTAGTTCTCGAGATACAGTTGTTTTACACTTAAAAATAAGCTTAGCTCAAAATTTTTAAAAATGGCGCTAGTCAGAAAACGAAGCCCGATAGGACATAGGTTAATATAACATTTTTGACTCCTTTTAGAGTACCCTATATGCCCCTTCTTTTTGGCAGACTTATATATATATATATATATATATATATATATATATATATATATATATATATATATATATATATATATATATATATATATATATATATATATATATATATATATCTATATATATAAAATTCTCGGCCACGGTGTTTGATCCCGAACTCCTCCGAAACGGCTAGACCGATTTTAATGATTTTTTTTTTGTATTGATCGGTAGGTCTGAGAATAGGATGTTATCTATTTTTTATGCCCCTAAGTGATAAGGGGGGCCCCCCCGAAATTTTATTTTTTGATTTTTTGGACAAACATTTTTTATTTTATTTTTTTATGATTTGGCATTAAAAAATACTTATAACCCTAAATTTTTACCTTTCTACCACCTCTCAGTGATGAGGGGGGGCCCCCCAAAATTTTATTTTTTGAATTTTTTTGCCAAAGTTTTTTAATTTTATTATTTTATGATATGGCATTAAACAATACTAATAACCCTAAATTTTTATAACTTTAACACCCCTCAGTGATGAGGGAGGCCCCCCCAAAAATTAATTTTCTTAATTTTTTGGACAAAATTTTTAAATTTTTTATTTTTTATGATTTGGCATTAAAACTACTTATAACCCTAAATTTTTACCTTTTTACCACCCCTAAGTGATGAGTGCCCCCCCCCCCCCCCCCCAAAAAAAAAATCTCTATTTTGAACAAATTGTTTTAATATTTTTTTTATGATTTGGCATTAAAAAATACTTATAACCCTTAATGTTTACCCTTTTACCACCCCTAAGTGATAAGGCCCCCCCCCCCCCAAAACAAAAATGAGTTTTTATTTTTTGGACAAAATGTTTTAATTTAATTTTTTATTATTTGGCATTAAAAAATGCTTATAACCCTAAATTTTTACCCTTTTTTTTACCACCGTTATACTAAATTTTTACCGCCAACCTCCATTTTTAATAGCGATATTAGTACTGTAATAATCTTCCACACTCAGTGGATTAAAAATACACTCCCAAAATTAACGCACCACCTTTATATTTCTCTTTTTGGACTATCTCTAATTTATACTGATGTTTAATGATTCATTAATAATCATCATTAATCATCATCTCATATGTAATTATCATCGTTAATCATATTTAATCATCATCATTAATTATATACCGAAATTAATTATATTTAATCATCATCATAAATGATTCATTGTTATTTGCAGTTGATTAAATGAGAGCTCTCACGTAGTTATTCATAATACAGATGTTTGGTTGTGTCAACAAGAATAGACCTCCTAATTTAACTATGGAGAAAGCGAATAAACCCGTAGTGATGGGTTAAGAAAGGCTTTTCTCAAAGATTGGTGGTCAACTAAGAGTGCATCTCACTACAATCTCAGAGCTTTGTACACAGAGGCGAAATAGGTCTGCCCGAGATGAAAACAATAGAAAAAAGATCCTAATTGAACGACTTTTGTGTGAGCATATAAAAGTAGTGCGTTAATTTTGACGGGGAGTTTACATATAACCCTTAATTTTCACCCTTCTACCTCCAACCAACCTCCATTTTTTAATAGTGATATTATAACTGTAATAATCTTTAACTCTCAGTGATCGATAATTAATCAATTTTTATTTATTTATTATTTTTATTTTTTTAAAAAAAAAGAGTCCTCTGAAAGCAGGGCCATAGGAGAGGCACTCTTGAATAAACATGTACATAAAATACATAAATGAATTAACAAAAAATTTCCATAAAAGTACTAATAAATTACTAGAAAAAAGCTACTTAATACATTTAAGAAACAGCAAAGGATTAAAAATCAATAAATAACTATGAAAGAGAATAAATAAATTATCAAATTAATATTCAAAATTTAAATTAACAATTAAATAACAAAACTAATAATAACAATGAGATAACAATTAGGTAACAATAGATAACAATTAGACAAAAATGTAAAAATTATTGCTGTTTGCTCGGTTATTTAAATTCATATTTTACGATTTTGGTAGTATTCATACTACGGAAAGATTAAATTTTAATTTAAATCAAATTATAATTATAATCAACTACGGGAAACAGACAGAGAAAAATACACTCCAGCGCTGGAGAGTATTTTTCTCTGTCTGTTTCCCGTAGTTGTTAATAATTATAATTTGATTTTCGGTTATTTAATTAATTTCTCGGTTATTGTAATTATTATTATCAATCGATCAGTTATCCCCGCCAGGCGTCTTCCGGGTTCACTTTTCACCCAGCAAACAGTTCTGAGTAGGGATGTGAACGAAGCCGGTCTCATATCATTCTCACACAATAAGCTTTCTCACTATTTTGATAGGCCTCATCGTCCATAGCGCTCCATTCCTCTTTCAGTCATATACCACATCCCCTCACACTTACAATGAGTTAGTTATTTTTAATTAACTTCCAAAATATGCAATAGAAATCATTAATACCTACGGCAAAACAACGTTTGCCGGGTCAGGCAAGAACAGAAATTTTTGTGTACATTCGGTAGGTCTGAGAATAGGTCGTAATAGTACATTACGCGTCGAGTGTGGAAAGTAGCATTTTGCATGCGAGTGTGGAGTTTGCACCCGAACGACAGCGAGGGTAGTAAAACCACACGAGCAATTCCAAATGGCGTTTTCCCACGAGTTGCGTACCGTACTTTATCTACGATTGTTAGATTTAAATAATAAATACAGAAAAAAATAAACTTGCTGTATGTAAGTTCGTATCTCTTCTCTTGATAAAGATGGCATTAAGAGTTGTATTTTTTGCCGAATTAATTATTTCTGGAGGAGTATTATTCTCTACAGTTTCGTCAAAGCCACTTGATTCATTCATTGTTTTTCACTAAAAACTTGATATAAACAGTTACTTTAATAAAAAAACAGCAAATTAGTTTTGTTAAATGTAAACAAACTCGCTAATCGTGCGTAAAGCTGAAGAATTCCTCTTCTTTACCGCGCTAGCGTGGTAAAGAAGAGGAATTCTTTAGAACCATGAGACGCGCATGCGCAATGAATGCAAGTACGTAAATAATCACTTTCTACGCATCTAAACAGAATATAATGTTTATATTTCGTATCAATCGTAGATAAACTATTTTTTATAGCCCTAAGTGATAAGAGTGGGCCACCTGATTTTTTTATTTTTTGGACAACATTTTTTAATTTTATTTTTTTTATTATTATATCATTCTCACACAATAAGCTTTCCCATATTTTTTGGACAACATTTTTTAATATTTGGCATTAAAAAATATTTATAATCTTAAAATTTTACCTTTTTACCACCAACCCCCATTTGTTAAAAGCCATATTTGTACTTTAATAATCTTCAACTCTCAGTGGTGGATAACTGATGGATTGATAATTGATCCCCGCCAGGCGTCTACCGGCGTCACTTCTCACCCAGGAAAATTTTAAATTTATAAATAATAATTATTATGATCAAATTATTAAATATAATATCATACAATCCATTGCACTTAGAGATTGATATTGATTTTTTTAAATTATCATAATTAGTGATAGCAAATATGGAAATTATTCTCTAGAAATATTTTATATGGCAAAACAACGTTTGCCGGGTCAGCTAGTATATATATATATATATATATATATATATATATATATATATATATATATATATATCCACATATATATGTGTGTGTGTGTGGTGTATGTAAAACCAAAAAAGTGTTTTCCTTAAAAATGCCAAGAGTCTGACAGTACCATTATTAATATTTTCAAGATGATTTATTTTAATAAAAAAATAGACTGCCAATTGGTGTGGCAAATAGCTTCCTCGCATCCTATCCACGTACTTTATTGATTTCATGCATATACAAGCCATTATTGTCTAATTGGTTTAATTGTTTCCCCCATTTTTTTTTTAATCTGTCAAAATTGTTTTGAGTTTTTACACGAATTGAAGTATCAATTTAGCAAAAGATAAAGAGCGCAGACGGTGCATACTTATCTGGGGCTATCTGCGAGTAACTTTCGATAAACTATAAAGTTTCATTCAAATCGAATAAGACTTTTAAAGCTATAGGTGTATAAATGTATGTTTGTGCGCATGTGGAAGAGCAACAAATAGGCGCAGAAGGTTGAAACCTATATGGGACCAACAATGGGCTAATTATGACCTACCACCCAAATTTAATTAAAATTGGATGTGTAGTTTTTAAGATATGTTGGTTCGCAAAAATTAAACGACAGACAGACAGACACGAAACCAAAAATTTTCCCTGATGCCTGAAACGGATTTCTGTCTTGGTATATTTGAAATAAAATTTTTTCGTTCTTCAGATCGTTCACATAACTTCCGTTACCTTCGGTAAGCTCGGAAGCAAAATACTCAATAGAACTATTAATTATAGGGGAAAAAATTGTTTATTTGAAATAGATTTTTGCTGTTTAAATCCACTCTTAATGTAAAATTGTTCACATTATGATTGGACAGAGAGTACTTGAAGCGACGTTAGCGTTTCCTATGAGATATTGTCTGAACTACTACATCTCTAATTTTAAATTTTAAATAAATAGTAATTAATTGTTTTTTAAGAATCAAATTAGTCCAGTCAAATGGTAGTTTGAAGTGGAAAGTTCTGGTGTAATTGATTTTAGTGGTTTCTTGGAACGAAGTTCCTTATGGCACGTTCTGGAGCCGGGGAGTGAATCCGAAAAAAACGACCAAAATCACCGTCAAAAAATAACCGTCACAAAATCGCCGTCACGCAAAATCCGTCACGAAATCTACCGATGGCGATAACTTGTGTAAAAGTTGACCGACTTAGTTGAAATTTGGTATACATGTTCATTTTACCAATGTCAGGGACAAGTTCGTTGGACAACGTTATCCGCCCAAGCGTTCACGCGCAACGCTCGCGTAAACGTAAACTTCGAATTTAAAATTGGAATTTTTGGACGTGAAAAAATTCCAACTTCATCTATTTAATGAGACAAACAAATTTTTTAAATATTTTTTTTTAGTAAAGCGAACACCGACACTACTATGAAGTGATAAAGATCGCTAAATTTATTAAAGCGGACCAAACCGATTAAAATAAAGAAAACATCGTTTTTACCGATATCTTACGTTCTAACGTAAAGATTTAAATGAAACTTTGTATACATCACCTACAGTACAATTGAAACAAGCATGTAACATTTCAACCTGATACAAGCAGAAGATTTTGTGAGTTAATGATTTATATTTTTTATTTTAATATTTAATTGGAGTAATATGCCGACAGGGCCTGGGAGGACAGTTCTTTTTCGTTCTACAACCATCTGCTTCAACTATAAATTTATCATTAACTTATTTCTCAATATACAATACATTATTTATTGAAAGACGCTCGCTTCAAAGATAAGATTTTCATTTAATTTTGCCTTAACTCCGCTAGTACAAATAGTTAGTTACTTTTAATTTTGTCTCTTTTCTAACTCTACCATGTATACGTATAGTCCAGGAAAATAAGGAATAATAGGGGAAATAATTTATAAAGTTTTTCATATCATTCCATTTTCTAAATTAGTTCCCTTTCTGTTTTTTTTGTCTGTCTGTTATGAATTAAAGTATCAATTTATCAAAATGTAAAGAGCGCAGACGTTTGAAATTAATTTAGGGATATCTGCGGACTACTTTCGACAAACCATCCAACTTTCATAATAATCAGTTGAGTACTTTTGAAGATATAGGTCTAAATAAATGTATGTTTGTGCGCATGTGGAGGATAAAATAATGGGTTCAGAAGGTTGAAACTTATATGGGATCAACAATGGGCTAAGTATAACCTACCATCCCAATTTCATTAAAATCGGAAGTATATATCCCTTAAAAGTGTTTTCACAAAGTTATTACAGCGATTTTATAATTTATATTTAATGAAAAGCGTAAGGAACTTCGTTCCTACCGGGTGTCCCACGACACCACACGTATTTTTTTTATGTTTTTGGGGGTGCTGAACACGAATCTGAAGTTGTCCAGCAAAATCCCCCCCCCCCTCCCCCCAAATATGATAAATCGTAAAAAACAATTTTTTTGTGGTTTTCCACTTATAAATTGCAAAGCAATCTATTCACGCAAAAAGTGATCCAGTAGTAAAATATAGATGAGAAAATAACCTTCAATCTATGTCTATAACATTTTTTTGTACGTCATATGGTTTTCACGGAAATGGGAGTTGAAATATCGGGAAAATCGGTAATTTATGAAAAAACAGCTGTAGTAACTTGACAACTAAAACCAGATTTACATTTTTTTACCCGAACCTCCTCTAGCCATAAAATAAATTTGTATAATAATAATGTTATATATATATTATTATTATTATACAGAATTATTTTTACTTTTTGTTTATTTATTTTTTATTTTAACCTTTATATGTATAATAATAATAATCGTATTTTTTTTTAGAGATTTAAGCCGGCCTAGGGGGGGGGGGGCATGCCCCCCCCCCCCTGGGCACGCCCATGCACTTCTATTAGTCTATTAATATTTTGCTTATTTATTTTATTATTATTTTACTTCCAAGCTAACTGAAGGTAATATAAGCATTATGATCGTTTTGAAGAACAAAATAAAAAAGACTTTTATTGCAAAATATTTTCTTTTGTGAAAATTGGTTGGGCCTATTTTTAGGGTTAATAATATTTTTATGATAAATAAAAAAAATCCTTTTCTTTAAAAGTAGCTATATTTCACCCACCACGTCACCGCTTCTTCAGGATTCTAATTTTTCTTTTCACATGAGTCTAAATTTAGTAAAATTACGTTGTTTTTTTAAATATACGATAAAACATTTTATCTACGATTGTT
This sequence comes from Gerris lacustris, assembly GCA_951217055.1. Taxonomy (NCBI): domain Eukaryota; kingdom Metazoa; phylum Arthropoda; class Insecta; order Hemiptera; family Gerridae; genus Gerris; species Gerris lacustris. Next base: position 49,939,354 of record OX578278.1, read on the forward strand.
ATGAAATATAAACATTGTATCTCTGTTTAGATGCGTAGAAAGTTATTCTTTACGTACTTGTATTCATTGCGCATGCGCATCTTATAATTCTGAAGAATTCCTCTTTTTTACTGCCCTAGGGCGGTAAAAAAGAAGAATTCTTCACCTTTACGCACGATTAGCGAGTTTGTTTACATTTAACAAAACTAATTTGCTGTCTGCTGTCTGTTTAATAAAAGTAACAGTATCGAGTTTTTTTTGTGAAAATCAGTCAGTGATTTAACAGATTATGACGAATATGAGGAGAATAATACGCGTCCCGAAATAATTAATTCGGCACAAAATACAACTAATGATCTTTATCAAAAGAGAAATACGAACTTGCATACAGGAAGTTTATTTTTTTCCGTATTTATTATTTAAATCTAACAATCGTAGATAAAGTATGTATTGGTTATGTATTGGTTCGCAAAAATGTTAAACGACGAATAGACAGACAGCCAAACATGTTCCCAGATGTCTGAAACAGATTATGCTAAGGAATTTTTAAATTTAGAGATATATAAAGATTTTGTTCTTCAGAATGCATCCGGTACCTTCGGTAAGCTCGGAAACAAAAATTAACGTATTCCATATTTAATGTATTTTTATATTTGTATGTTTCAGATTCTAAGCTACAGAAAATAATTTGTCATCACCATACCATAGCTAGATAAAATTATTAATGATTGTATTGAGACAATAGTAGCTGAGATTGTTCATGATGCATGAATCATACAGTTATGTGGGGTGTTTTAATTTTGATAAATGTATACATCATACATGTCAACACTTACAAAGGAAACTTAAAATAATAATAAAAATAAATAAATAGATTTAAAGAATAATTTGAAAATAAATTGTATATAAAAAAAAAGGTTATAGGGATCCCTGATACAATAAAATAAGATGATACTTTAACCTGAAAAGGTTAAGGTTATACCAGATAAATGAGACTAAACACAATATGAAGATACCATCTCAAGACTAGATAAAGAAGAATTCTTGTGGCATATCTAATTAAAGCGAGCTTCTTAACAACAAAATATGCATTCTGTCTATCCGTCAGTAACGGTTACGCGTGTGATGATAACTTGAGCAAAAGTTGGCCGATTTAGTTTTGGAAATTTGGCATACATGTTCCTTTTATACCAATGCTCATGCTAAGTTCGATGGACAGCGTTATCTGTCATTCATTCCCGTACAAAGCTTCAAATTTAAAATTGGAATTATAGGGCGGGAAAAAATTCTACCTTCATGTATTCGCTGAGAATAAAATTTCTTTTAATAAAACCAACAACGACACCGGACACCGCAATGAAGTGATAGTAGGGATGATAAAAAGTTGAAATTTCCATTCTAATATGAATATCGTGCATTACTTCGTTACTTCCCTCTTGCAAACCGAAACTCGTCCCTATTTTCTCATCATTGCCAGAATCCAGTTTTTAAAAAAAATCATTTGATGGTCAGCAAAAGATGCTTCAGTGTTGTGTGATGTTCACTGTTTCATTTTGGATTAAAAAAAAAATAGAACTGCTAATAGAGTAATTGTTTTGACTATTTATCTTATGTTTTGATATGGCACCTCAATAGCGGTAAAAGTGTATATGTATTTCTTATAATTAGATATGTCACAATAATAGGCCAGTTTAATAAGTTCTGTGTCTTCTTCCGCAAGGTTTATCTGTAGCACATTCTAATTCCTTGTCACCATTTATTTGTCACTGGAAACCAATTTAATTGCTGTCTCACCTAATACACACTGAAGATGCTCCTAATAACTGGGTGCGAAATGTCAGGACTTGAACCCTGAATGACGCGGTCACAACCGGTCAACCTAGAACTTCATTTTCAGACAAACCGTGGAAGCATGCGAAAGAAAAACTTCAAGCCTGAACTCCGAATTAGAAAACTATGTGCAGACAACAACTAAAGTAAATGCTGATTAAGTTAGAGGGGATAGAATATAGAAGTCTAAGTTCTTTTTTTTAATCCCGAAGTTCACTAGGAAACTTTGCTGCGGCGCGGACCGACTGTAGTTGGCTATAACCTTTTTTTTATTATAAACAACTACTACGCATTAATCCTTGCTTGCTTTTTTTACACGTTTTTATTTTTTATTGTTTGCCATGAGAGAAAAAGTTTATAATCTTTCAATATAATAACAAAAAATTAAAGAATCACACTAAGAGGATATCTTTAGGTAGTTGTTTTAAACGTTTTCGCAATATTTTGCAAAATAAATTTTAGTTGAAGGTCAGTGAGACCATGCAAGTGATGATATTCTCCATACTCACTTCTCAACTTAGGTATTGATTTTTTATTCAGAAATCCTTCTCCGTTTTAATTTAAAATAAACTCGTGCTGTGTCAATAAACAAACAGCCCCCTTTATCAAGACAAATCTATGTCTATGGAATGATTTGGGCGCCTATTTATCTGCCTTCATAGTCCCCTATAAAGGGCCATACTCAGGGGCGGACTGGCCCGCCGGCTCCCGGGCCGGTGGCAGTGGCGATCCTAGGAGGGGGGGGGGATATAGCCCCCCTGGGAGAAAATGAGCCCCCCCTGGAAAAAAATGAGCCCACCTTTATCATTTTTTTTTTTTTTTTATTATTATTATTTTTAGCCTCTGAAGTAGTATCCGAAGTACTGATTAGCCTCTAAGCCGAAGGCGAGGACAGGCTATAAATAAACGAGGCAGAAATGTTTCCTTTGCTGCCTTGTTGCTGTTGCATACAATATTTTATCTACGGGCGGCAGAAAAATGAAACTGCTAAAATACTATCTTTATTAATATAACATAGTTAATTACTATGTGTCATATTAATAAGATAACATAAGTATTAACTAAAGTTAATGTTGATAAAGAAATTAAATATGAAGCTTGGGAAATATAAACAAATTATTTAAATATTAAAACGTTTATATATTAAATTTTACTTATTTAACTACATATAATATACAATGTTATAAGATGGAGATAATAGTATAAACTGTTATTTCCAACATTATAATAACAAACATTTTGTTGCCTAGGAATTACAATTTTTCCTCATTTTACCACCTAGGCAGTAAAGTCACATTTCTCTGCCCGAAATCAGTTCAATAATGCTTCATTTTGCTGCCTCAAGTAGATAAAATAATTTAATGATGATTTTGTAGTTTTAAGTTTATATTTTCACGGGAAGAAGTTAACAATTAAATATACGCATGCCCAAGTCGCAAAAATGTGGTAAACTCAAAAATGTATATTTTTTTAAAGTTTCAAATAGGTATCAAATGAAAATTGCTGAATCGTAAGTTACAAATATATATTTGCATTATTAAATTTTGCATTCCTTATTGGTTAAATAAATCAAAATATACCCAAACAAAATCCTCCCCCCCCCCCAACCACTGTATAACGGAGGGTCCTAAAATTTCGAAATAATTCATGGTTATACATTATTGTGGGGCAATGAAAATTCCGGGAGTGCATCCCCATTTTTCAAAAATTGACAATGTTTTGAAATGACAATGTTTTTTAAATAAGTCAAAATATACCCAAAGATATCCCCCCCCCCCAAACTACTATATAACGCCTGGTCCTAAAATTTCAAAATAATTCATGGTTATACCTTATGGTGGGGGGATGAAAATTTCCGAAAAAAATGTAATTTTTCTTGTCGTTTTACCAATAAAAAACATTGTGACCCCCCGGGGGATCGAACCAGGGACCCTTGAGGTCAGAGAAAAAAATATATAACGGTAAAAATTAATTATATAACGGGTATGCTTAATCATCTACATAACCCTAAATAGTACTTGGACGCAAGTACTTCCCCGTGATTTTTTAACTTAATTTTTTATTTTTTTTTTATTTTAGGGAACATTTTGGAAGGTTATGGTTAGTTTAGGTTAAGGTTAGAATTTTTTGACCTTATATCATTGCCACATTAAACGTGACACTTTGCTTATATAAAAAAATGAAAATAAATAAATAAAATATAATTCTAATTATGTATATATCGAGATGCTACAACCGGAATCGTTTTTGTACAGAGATACTGTAAAAAAGACAAATTCTGTATAAAGGAACAGTTAAAAAAAATTAAGTAAATCGGGCAGTAGAAATAGGTGGGCCAAATAGTGCAGTTGCAGTTTCACCAATGATGTCCGAAAACTTAATCTAAAGTTTTTCTTTATCAAATTTAAACTTTATCCAAATTTTTGCTAGGGCCCCCACTTTCGTCAGGGGGCTACAATAGCTCGACCACCTTCCCAAAATTTAATGTCCCATTTCGGAATAAACTTTATTTTATGGCCACCCTAAGAAAACATGTTTTTCACAACTATTAAATAAATGACACAGTTTTTTATAGATGTGAAGAAATATTGCATACTTGCTATTACCTGATCTATTTAATCTACCATGATTAGGTGCACACCTTTTATTATTTTACAATTACTATTTTTAAGTTTGTATTAAAATTTCTTCGTTGGTCAGAGCACTGTAACAGAAATATAGAGGCCCGTGGTTTGAGTCCCGGTGCTGGGGTCTATTTTTCTCTGTCTATTTCCCATTGTTAATAATAATTATAATTTGATTTAATTTAAAAATTAAAATTCTTTTAAAAATACTTGTGCATACTTTTGTGCCAACGAAAGTAGTTTAGTTTATATGCACTTCTGTCGTCGTCCATGTCAATTTTAACATTTTTGTTATCTATAAATATTATTATTGTTTCTGACAATTTATACATTTTTAATAAACTTATACAGTTTTTAAACCAATCCTTTTGTTATACTCATGTTAAAATTATTATTATTTAAAGAACAATACTTTCTTCTGTGATGATATGGTAAGTATCATAGGAGACTGTTTAAATAAGTCTCCAACTATACTTACAATAGAACTTCCCAGTCCCAGTTCAATGGCAATTATAACATTCTTGAATGAATTTAATTGTTTAGCCTCACGAAAAAATTGCATAGAATTGCCTCTGGGAAGGACTGCAACAACATAAAACATACAATTGAGTTCTTCCTGGTATATTAAAATGTATACAACACCCGCAAAACATGGGGGGCTTTAGCCCCCCCCCCCCAGAACTTTCGACCCAGGATCGCCACTGCCGATGGGCCGTTTTTTTTTTTGCATATATATCTTTTGTAATTACAGTTTTATCGTAAGTGACAACAACTATTGGGGTGCCTCGGCATTCTTAATCCCTTCTTATAGTTAAACTACATTGACGTCTTGTTTATTTATAAATTGTCTGTATACCATTTACAAACCTCTTTTACAATGTTATAGTGTGATGAAAAGACATTTTTAAATTAACTTAAACTTATAAGCTTTTTAATTTATTATTACTGGTCTTATACTACTTTGCTTTGTATGTTTCATCGGACACCTATTACCCCTATTTCGAACCACTTCCCGTCTTTCAATCTTCCCCAAATTTTGCACATAGATACAATTTAGGTAAAGAATACAGAAACCAAAAAAAAAAAAAAAAAAAGTTGAAAATAAGACTATTTTTTAAAAAACAGTATTTTTATATTAATTATTTTTCAATTTATTACACAATTAGTTAGTGTTGTGAAACTACAGATAATTGTACCGAAAATTCTACAATCAAAATTTTAGATTATTTGTGTAAGGACATTAGGACAGTACGTCAGAGTGAAAATAGGTTTAATTTGTATTTCAAGTTTACCCTATGCAAAGAACATCGGTATTTTTAACCGCTATAGTATACAAAATATTCGCCGGTAGCACTTAAAGTGAACGTAGAAGGTTGTGGCCCGAAGACAGTCTCAGTGGACATCATACCATAAAGGAGAGACGGTTGCCGCTCCGCTACCTGATTTTTTCTGGGCACAATCATCGATTTCGTAAAAGTATGTCGGTTATATCTACCGGTATTCCACATCTGGTTAGATATTTTTCCTGTCCGTAAGATTTACCGATGTTCTATCACTAAACCCGTAATTTTTACCGATGTTCTATCACAAAACCTGTAATTTTTATCACCATTTCAATGATTTTTATAAATGGATACCTATAAAGGTCTTTATAATTATGTTTTCTACTAATTATGTGCCATATACTGAACGTCTAATGAAATTTTAACCTAAAAATGTGGAAAACATATGGTGTCGGTAAAAAATACCGATGATCCGAAACTTGGGGTGCAAATCATGTTCCAGGCTGAGGGCATGATTGACTGTTGAGTTTTTAGTCGCACCATGACATGTTATAGTACATCAATTTAAAGATCTTGAAGTGTAGAAAAAGAATATGCAACTATTAAACTTTTACACTTAATAATTTTAATTTAATCGTACAGAAACCGGCGATTATCCCTCACGTTCCTACGTGAGGCGCCTTACTTGTTTATTTTTATTTTTGTTTATTGTTTATTTTTTTGTTGGCGCGCCTTACTTGTTTATTTTTATAAACAAGCATTGTTATAAACGAAATGTTACAAGAGCTTTTTCAGAGTACATAGTTTTATTCTTACAATCTTCTACTGTAGAAATTAATATAAGTATAATTGTATAATTTATATAATTTAATTATGCATTACAAAACAAAATTTAAGTTTTGATTGTACGTGACCCACTTTGAGGTTAGATGATAAAAACCAGCATATTAAATTAAAAACCTTAATTTTGTGTACCCTTGAATTTTCAATAGCCGCTCCGCACCGCTTCGCAGTGCTCATTTTCGCTCTGCATCGCTCATTTTCTGAAGAAAAACAACCCTCCTGTATATAAACCAGGTAGAGGTCAAACTCAAAGAAATTTCGAGGTCGCGAACAATCCGAATTAGCCCAAATTTCAGCTTCAGGATAGCGTTAAAATGCAAATTTTAAAGAAAAATGTTTAAAAATTCTCACGGAATGGCCCCCCACCGGAATACTGGAGGGTTGACGGGAATATCGCCAAGGTAAGCGCGGGGTCCATAACATTTTGGAAAATATAACCTCTAAAAATGCATTTTTATGCATTTTAGAGGTAAAATTTACCATACAACCCCAAGGCAAAACTTCTGGAAAAATGTGCAATGACAGAAGTACGATTTTTGGATATTATTTAAAGCAACTAGTTTTGTTATTTTTCCACATTAAGAATTCAGTTGTAATAAGTTACCGTACTGATTCCAAATAAGTGGTTGAAATAAAACCTAAAATTTGTAATTCGGTCTGAATTAAAGCTTAGTAATTGGACTTTTTACAATAAACTTATCAATTAACTCTTGCTAGTTAATTTGCTACACCTAATAAGATAACTAAAAAAATATAATTATTACAAGAAATATAAAGAACAAAAAGATAATAACATATATATATATAAATATAATAATATTTTGAGATATTTAATAGAAAAAGAAAACTTCCATTAGTTTGCAGCCCAGCTCATTTTTTTGTACTAGGAATTTTTGACAATTTGTGTATTTTTTGCGATTTTTAAAGGAAAGTTCAATATTTGTTGTGAAATTAATTAATAAGTGTATCTTTTTTAAATAAATATGTCTTTAAACAAATAAACATGTGTTTATTACTAAATTTGAATAATTATTTGCTATGTATTAAAGTAATATTTAAGTCACTGTTGTATATACCTAAAGTAGGGAAACTATTATTTTGATAGTGATGCTTCTAAATATTTTTTAACATTTTTATTTTCTTAAATAATACGTAATATATGCATTTATAAATAACATATTGATTTTGATATTTCGATGGATTCTTCCTACGTTTTAAGGACCCCCTGGATTCAAAAAAATTAGTATTAAGTGGTAACCGGGGAGCCTAAGTTAATGAACCGATTTCCTATAGTATCCTCCAGGGAAAAATAAAAACTAAATTCTAGTTAAATGTTTTTTTAAGGCGTGGTCCTTTAAAACGGAAGGAGAAAACATTTTAATGCTAGGAGAGTTTAGTGAAATTAGTAAAAGTAGTCTATTTTAAAAATATGAAACTATATGGGTTATTCAAGGAAAAAATTTAGTTTCCGAGACACCGGCACAAATAAAAAGTAGAGAACGAGGACAATTAAAATAATAAGAATTGTCCAATAAAAATAATTTCTATAAGAAAAGATACCCTTAAAAGGGAACAGTAAAAAAATGTAAATTTTTTTGAGTTGTGTCAGACGGACTGATTTTTTCCCCTTTCAGGGGCCTCAAATTTTAACCAATGATAATATAATACGCAATTTCCAAAAGAAAATTCGCTAGTAAGAGTGAGTGTTCATGACCCCCTCCTATTGCCATAGTTACTGTGGAAGGAGGTAGAACGGAGGGGGTAAGAGCTTGGAATACCATCTCCTGTTGACTCCCACCAACAATTTACACAGCCTTGGTATAATTCTCCTACAATGATTCACATACGTCACACAACTTAATTTCATAAAATAACCTGAACTTGAATTCAATATATGTATACAAAAATTTAAAAAACATCAAATTTTAGATTTGTTTGAGCTTAATTATTATTAAAAATATATTTTTCATATTCCTTTATTTTTCGTTTACTTCTGAAAGACAAATTTTTATTATTATTAGACATGACTACATTTCCTAATAATTATTTACACCTTACTTAACAACTGCATGTTTTTACTTTTTATAACAAATATACTTAATTGTTGTTTATTAAAATATAAACTATTACTATATGTATTAACTATGTACGTTTTACAATTATAAAAGCATGTAATTGTGGTACAAAATATAAATGTAATAAAATTTATATGTAAAATATCTTAATAATAATGTAACATAATAATACATTATTATATAATATGCATGCAGATAATAATTTAAATAAGTAGAATTACCAAGGGACATCATATTAAAATAAGATTAACATTCATTCATGACGACCATATTAATGTAGAAACAAGACAAGAATATTGTAATCAGTTAATAAAAAAAGAAAATTATAGATAAAAAAAATGTAAGATTAAATTAATTATTGTTGATGTGTATTATGTAATATTTATTTTCATGTAAAATTATTTTATATTCAACATAAAAGCCATAAAGTCAACATAAAGTCAAGTAAGAGCCATATTATTTTTATATCTAACATTTTCTTACGTTGCGAACAAAAATGTTAATGTTTTAACTTACAGACAGAAAGAAAGACAAATCTGCAGAGGGATTGTAAATATATAAAGTAGGATTAAAATGGAAAAAGAAAAAAAAAATCAATAGTTGTTTCGGATCATGTTCTAATGAGAGGTATACATCACGATAACGAAAAATGCATTAACTATCTGTTTCCTGGTTATATAAATATCAGTATCTCATGCTCTACTTCAAACACCATTTTGAATATGTAATAATTATAAAAGTATCAATTCGTCTATTTCTATTAGATTTAAAGTTTGCGGTTTAAGTGAGAATTAAGAATATGTTTTGATAAGTATTACCTGGGCACTAAAGTGTACGAAAAAGATTTAAAAAGTGTTAACAGTAGTTGGATTCGTTTACTTAATAATTTTATTTTAATTCCACTTAGTTTACTTTTTATTTGACAAAACCCAATTAAATTCATTGTTGAAACTGTTACAACTAGTTAATAATGTATTTTTAGTTACTTTATTAAGTTATGTATCATCAATTATGAAGTGTAAGTTCAAGTAAGTTATAAATAAATTATAAACTTTACTATTTTATACAACATTTAAAAAAAATTATAACATTTTGCTAATATATACGGTCCTCGCGGATTTGTATGATGGAAAAATTGAAAAAGATAGACAAACTATTTAATTCAAAATATATTTTCAATTAGTTATTAAGAAAATCTATTTAGAAGTTAACTGCGTTGTTCAATACTAATAATAAGGTAACATAAAAACGCCAACTTGTGACGCCATTGGTGGTTTAAATGTGTGTCAGTGTGAGTGCGTAGGTGAGAGTTTCCCCCGAGGCGCATTGACCGTCGGTAGGTTTTTTGTTATTTGAGATCCGTGCTGTTGAACGAAGGGCTAATGGCGGATGGCTGATGGTGACACCTTCATCAACGTTCGAGGGTTCATCGGTTATTTCAACAGATTCACCGTCGTCTTTACTTCAATATCAGGTAAAAATATTAATTAATTAAATGTACTAGTTACTTTTCATAACGACAGGCATTAGATTTCACTTTTAAAACCATTTTAACTACTTTAGAATATGGAGTGGTGCAAAGGCAGGGCACAAGAGAACTAACTTCCTGTACCAAGAAACGGTGATGGATCCCGATAAAGAGAATGAGTTATCAATATTAATCTAACTTCAATAAAAACAGAAATATAACAAGGATTCACGTACGTTTAGAACAGATTCAGAATGCTTAGACACGATGACAACTTTTATCTTTTTTCTAGACTATTCCAACGGCAGACATATTGGATTTTAATGGGGTCGTTTCGTATTAATTGCAGAAGAGCGTAAAGTTTAAATTATTGACTGGAAAAGGTTAAGAACCGATTTTATAATAGGGAAACGAATTAAAAACAGAAATAAAAAGTATATTTAGTAAAAAACCTGAAAGTAATATACAAGAAAGTAAAATTTCGATCTGAACGAGACGTGTGTACAGATGCTTGCTGGTTCTTCGTGAGCATAAAACTAGGGAATGGTTGAGGAAAGCGAGATGTCGGGTAGCGTGGCCAGTGGCGTCCCCCTAGACCACATATATCCTTGAGAACCAGGCTTGCAACTAAATATCCCCGCATTCGTCACATACTCTACCGTTCAAATAAAACATCGATCTAATCTTTTTAAAAACTCTTCATAAAACTAAATAAATAATTATACTAAAATAACATTACGTTATGTAATTATTAAGTTAGTTTTGATAACAGGCAAGCAACATTTTCAAATTAAGTTAACTCTTAACTATACTATGAAGTATATATATATTTTTTTAAATTTTATCAGCTATCTTATTTATTTATTATAATTATATTTTAAATAGGATTTTCTTTGGAAATTTTAATACTCAAATGAAAGTATTCTGTTATAAATATAATTTTTCCGTGGTTTAATGGAATATTTTCAGTCGTATTGTTGGCAGTACCACGTTGTTTTACCCTATCAACATCAACTTATCAGTCTGTCGTCTGTCGTGTTAAGGTATTTCATACGTTTCGGAACGAGTTTATTTTTGTCGGCATTTTCGAGTTGTTTGTAGAATTATTGAATCTTTCGTGTTTATTTTGTATTTGTGTGATATAGTGTTAAAAGTTACGTGTTTCTTTACCTTTAAAACTGTCGATAATTTGCTTTCGATTCCTTATCTACTTAACTCTTTTAAACATCCCTTCCTCCAAATCTACCTGTTAATCCTTCGTATCCTTCTGTTTTATTCTGTAAATATTTTTCACGGATTACATTTAGGTTTTATTCTGTCACTCGTGTAGGTTTTGTGATTATTGAAGTGTTTATTATTTAGTGTTGAAACTATGGCAAGTCTAGATGTTTGGCAGTATATTCAGGAGGACGGTGAGTTGAAATTGTCAATCTTTATTTCAAATTTAATAACTCCTTATAAATTTTTACTTGTTTATTTATTTAATAATCGATAGTTTTAAACCAAAGGAAAATATGTAATTGCTTTAATTGAAGATATTGAATATCAAAGAATAAGTCTATACATCTATATATTAACATTTTCCTTTCGCTCATATTTATTAGCTTGATTGTTTATTTTTATTTTAGGCTTTCTTCCATTATCTTGTGTTCATAGACCTCCAATCAAAAGATACCAATAACAAATGTCTAATTCTTGTTATTCTATAATATGTATTCTAAGATAACGTGAGTAGTGAGTACCGATTCTTTAACAGTTGTTATCAAAGACATTAAGCATTTGGTTACCACAATTATTAACTTATATCTTCGCTCAAAGAATCTCTTTTTAGTTTTTTATTGTTCATAACACGTTGCTATGAATTTACTTACTTGTCTGTCCTAGGATTATTTTAAACAAATACTGTTAGTTGTACCCTCACTGTCAATTATCCTCGCAATCTATGATGTATTATGTTTGCGTGTGTGTTTATTAAGGATAACTAGTTATGGTATATTTTTTTTCAAATAACAATAACTTTGGTACCACAAACTAGGTACATGGCAGTGTTTTTAAATACCTAAAATTTCGCTTTTATTGTATTAAATGAACATGAATTTTTACGATTTGTGACTTATTATATTTTACTCTATTACACTTAATCTCATTAATTGTCGTCGACTGTATTAATATTCTCATTATTTAATCATACATTGTATTTTGTTTTATGCTGTGAACCACGTTTTGAGTTGATCCACGTTATTTTGTTTCTTCTTATTTCTAATTGGTCCGACGTAGTTTTTATATATATAGCCGCCATATTGGATTTTCTCTGGTCTCGTTCGTATCTCATGTCGAAGTTCATGAATGCTTCTGCTATCTTCCTATAGATTTATTTGTTTAATTTTATATTACTTAATATTATTGATTTCTAACTTCGTTAACATTATCCCACCTTGATTAGGAATACTTTCATCAAGAAATGCGAGTTAGTAGGTAAATATGCCAATTCGACTATAGAAACTTATTAATCGCGTCTATTATGTTTAATGAGTTCCGAGTTTGTTTTTTTGTTTCCAGAAGAATTATTTGTATATAATGGTAAGTGATTGGACCTATTGTACTCTCCTTATATTTCTTCCCTATTATTCTGGATTTTTGTGTCCTTGAAAGTGTCCGTGTCCAGCCCTTATTTTTAAGTATCAACGGTTTTCAAATCGTATTAACTATCTTAGGTCTCATTTACTAAAAATTGATATAACTTACACTTCGTTTCGTCCTATTGTTACCTCGATTTTGTTCGCAAATTCCCTATTTGACTAGGATTTTTGTCAAATCGTCTAAAGTATAATATTAAGGTTTACCTATTAATAACATTATTGACGACCTTATTCATATTTTTTTTTATTAATGGTGTGACTTCGTTTTCCCCTATTTTATTATTTTTTAAAAATATATTTTCATTAATCCAGCTAATTCTTAAGTAATTGCTGCATTTTTAAATCTGCGATTTCTAGTGAACGTTAAGGTTGAATATTAATTATAATTATCTAAAAGATGAAAGATGTTATAATGTATTACTGTTTATTCGTCTTCATAAAATGGGTTCTAAAAGCTTATTACCACGTCTCGTAAACTAAAAAAAAAAGTTTGGTTGCTACAAAACAAAAGCTCAATACATACTTATTATAACTATCAGACCCAAAACTAATTATTATTATTAATGTTTTTTTTTTTCCTTTTCCTTTTGTCCCTTAACAACAAAAATAATAAAACTGACTGCAGAGGAATTATTATTTCAATAGAATAATAATTATTTTAAAGTATTCGAACTATAAAATTATCTATGTAATTGTAATATGCCTATGTTTATGTTACCAATCAACAGCAAGAGAAGTGTCTGATAAAAAAAAAACCAAAAAAAACGAGTTTGTAACAGTGTTTTATGTGAGTATTAGTTACATCTAAACTAAGACCTAGTTTGTGTCTATGTATAACATTTTTGGCTATCGTTTTTACTACCGAATATTTAGCTCTTCTACAAAAGTTATTAATAATAATTTTAAAAAATCGATTGATTTTCTGGAACTTCATTTTTTATTACTGAGAAATGGTATATTTATATCCATGGGCGTAGCCAGGGGGGGCCATGCCCCCCCCCCCCCCCCCTAGTCCGGCTCAACCCTCTAAAAAAATACGATTATTATACATATACAGTTTAAAATAAAAAATAAATAAATAAAAAGTAAAAATAATTCTGTATAATAATATATAATGTAATATATATATATGTATATATATATTATACTAGCTTTCACTCTGCGCGCGAGGCTCATGCTAGTTATAAGTGGGTATGTTTCCTATAATCATGTAGGCCTAGCAATTAAATTAAATTCCTAAATAGTCATAGTAGTTGTTTCCAAAGCCTTCTAGGAATGAAATCAGGACTATATTACACATCAATAATTCCCTTACTAAGAATATAATACTCTCCAAATCGTAGTTTTGAGTCTATCTATATATTTCAAAATAGTCAATGGAAACTAAGTAATATAGCAATAAAAAAAACAATGCTAAAAAATGTATAATAAATAGAAAATAAATATGGACAAAACTAATTAGACTGGGAAGTCATTGAACAATCATCAACCATGGTGCATTAATTTAACTATACCAGCCTCTTCTCCCAATATGGCTATTGCACCAGTAAATATTTAATAATTGTAGTTCTGAGAAAAATTAATAAAATAATAAATACTCGATTTAAAGACCATTAGTGTGAGGTTTAAGCGCCCCAATCAGAAATTAAATCATTCAACAATTGCGGACGTCATAAGCGCTCAAAATCAAATATCTTTAAAAAAAAAATCAAATTTAGCTTATTTACCGCTGGCGCGCCTGTCGATACGACTTACCGTTTAGCCACAATAAACCTCCAAAAATCTTTAAAAGTGCGTTCGCCATCTTTAATTTTTTAAGAGGGGGTAAAAATATAATATTTTTCTAACTTTTCGGATTTTTCCAATCGTTTGGGGCAAATTTCCGACCAAACGCAAAAAACCGCGATTCTCTGGGTGGTATAGAAGTACCCAAACATTTAGAATAACGAGTCTGTGGGGTTTGTTTACGGTGGGTCAAACTAATTTTTAGGGTTTCGAGGTCGTCCTAGAAACCCTTATGCTTTTGGTAGTTCGTCCGTTGCATCTTAGAGTATATCTCCCAAGCTATAGACTTGACATTTGGTATACAAGTTAAACTTTTTTGCTCAAAAACAGAAAAACTATTGCGGACTTAATCACTCCAAATTTCTGCGATCTGCGATCAATTGCGAATAGATCGCAATATTTTATATTTTTGTATATTTTAAATTTATGATATTTCTGAGAGTTGATATAAAAAGGTCAAAATTTAAAAATTTAATGGGGCCGTAACTCGGGAGCCCCAAAAATATTTGTCATTTGAAAATTCGAAGTTAGGTATCATTTTAAAGGTATTGAAATTTGGTTTACAAATGTATATCGTTTCCAAAATATCGGCCATTTTACTCCTAAAATAACCAAATTAGTGCATACTACCGAAGATAGTAATGGATAATATATGCACACCTTGTTTATTAAAATTGAATTTTTATACATATTTTTGCTAAAAAAAAAATTAAATTAAATTAAAATTAAATTAAAAATAAAATTTAATTAAAATTAATTAATAATAATGTACTTATGAATTCTTATGACCGAAGAAACCCTTTTAGTAACTTGCTGGCAAGTACTTGACGGGATTTTTTATGTTATGTTTTTATAAAATTGTTAATAACTTTGGTTCTACTAAATATTTTTTGATGAAACCATGCCTACAAATTGCGCAACATGTTTGCGCTCACCTCTGAAAAAAATTATCGATATCGTTCTTATCCAGTTTTGCGCCTATAAAGTTTGACTGGGGTGACAGACATACACACATACATGAATAAAGTTAAGGCCGGATTCGTTTTTCAGAATGTATAAAATGAAAAAGTATCCAAGAAATTTTCAATTCTGGCCAATATACAAACAAAACTTTAATTTTATATGTATATAGATATTATTATACAGTTTTATTTTATGGCTAGAGGGGGTCTTCAAGTAAAAAAATGTAAATCTTGTTTTAGTTGTCAAGTTACTACATCTGTGGCGTGGCTGCACACGTTTGGTTAGCATTGCTTTAATAAAATTGAATGCAGAAACTGAGCTGCCGTTTTAAATATGTGGTTTTGCGACAAAACTCAGTATGGTTCTGCATATTTGATTCTTAAAAAAACAATAATGACTATTGATTGAAATTAGAGATAGTAGTTCAGACAATATCTCATAGGAAGCGCTACAAATACTCTCTGTCCAATCATAATGTCAACTATTCACATTAAGAGTGGATTTAGCAGCAAGTTTTCATTAAATAAACCTATTTCAAATATATACATTTATGTACATTTTTATATGTACATATAAATGTACATTTTTTTCCTATAATTAATAGTTCTATTAAGTATTTTTTTTTTTATTAAAATAAAACCTTTTGAAAATATCAGACTATAGTGGCATTTTTAAGGAAAACACTTTTTTGGTTTTACATACACCACCACACACACACACATATATATATATATATATGTGTGTGTGTGTGTGTGTGTGTGTGTGGTGGTGTATGTAAAACCAAAAAAGTGTTTTCCTTAAAAATATATATATATATATATATATATGTGTTTTCCTTATATATATATATATATATATATATATATATATATATATATATATATATATATAATTACCCCCCCCCCCCCCCTAAAGGCAACCCTGGCTACGCCCATGTTTATATCGTTATAATATTTCGATTGTTGCAATGTTTGATGGAACTATTAATTAGTAGGCCTGGAAAAGAGTATTGTTTTACGTCCAGAAATAAATTTAAAAAATTACCTTGATTATTTTAGTCGTTTATTTGATTAAAATTAAAATTCTGGTCCTTGCAGTGTGGCAGAATTGTTAGCGCCCAGAAAAATACATCTATTTAAAATTAGAAAAATTACAACTGCACAGGTTACTTGCATTAAGGAAAAAAGGAAAGAAAACGTTTTTAAAAAAAAGGGGCCTGATATATTTAGTACACTATAATACCTTGATATGTTTTAGTTTCGTCCTATTTGCTGAGAAATTGAGAGTAAACTTTTTCCCGGAGTGCCGTTGTCAAATTTAAATATTCGTTCGCATATCATTTGAAAGCTCTTGATTTGTACATTAAAACTATATTACTTGTTTATTTTTTTAAAAAATTGGTACACGTACTTTTGTACCGATTTGTATGTTTGTTGTTAAATAATGTTTTTTAAATATTAAAAGTGGTCTATTATTCTTTATTAGGTTATTTAAAGCCATTTTGGATTGTTTGTTTATTGAAATATAATTTTGGTACCCCATTGGTACATGGTTACAAATGTCAAAGTTAATATTTTAAATAATGATGTATATTGTTCATATACATCAACATACATATGTAAAGTCATAAATCCTAATAAAATATCATATTTTTAGCCTAGAGCCCAAGAAGAAAAATAATAACATTTTTAATTAGTTAAAAATTTGCCTACTGGATGCCTTCGTAGTTTTACATTGCCGATTCGGAGGGATGTTTTTTTGTGTTGATAATTCTCATTCATGCGTATGAATAGCCCTATTTTAAGCGATATGAATTATGTGGTTTTTGGCCTTAACCAATGCTTTTCCCCCCTATTTTTGAAGAAAATTTATACGCTACTAATTTTGATGTTAATAATTTTTCGTCTGTATTCAGTAATGGTTCATAATAATATCGTTTATTGTTAATTGGGGTTTGATCTTCATTTGAATATAAAAACAGTCTGCCTATTAGTGTGGCACATAGCTTCTTCGCGTCACATTTTCTATACTTTAATGATCTATGCTTCTACAACCTATTTTTGTCAAATTTATTTAATTTTCCCCCCTTGTTACTACTTACTGTCAATTTTTTATTTATTTTTACATGAATAAAATGAACGCATCAATTTAGTAAAATTTAAAGTGAGGAGACGGTTAAAATTGATCTTGTGCTATCTGCGGGCTACTTTCGACAGCCCATCCAAATTTCATCTTCTTCGGTAAGCTCAGAAGCAAAACTAAGAAAATTCCAAATAGAAATGAAAAATAAAGGTTTATGTATATTATATCTATGTCACGATTTACGTTTTACGAACGGTGATGATTAATTTTAATAACACGTGTTAACTCCCGCTAACGAAACCTATTTATGAATGAACACTATAGGAAATTAAAGTGGTTTCGAATTTACCATAACTGAACATTGTAAAAATCTACCTTATTGATGAATTTTGAAAATGAAGGTATATAATGCTTAGTTTCATGTTAAATCAGTTCCGTTTTAGTAAAGTTGTTGCAACTTACATAAAACATAACGTTTTAGCCCGAAGAAGAATAATAGCCCCCCTATAGCCCAAGAAGAAAAATAATAACATATTTTTAATTAGTTAAAAATTTGCCTTCTATATTTACGAATTTTTACAAACTCTTTGGTGATAAGTTATGAAGATTAATATCAATTAGATTCCAAGCTAGTGAGTTTATGACTGAGCACTTTAAAAATATTGATGTAATATCTTAGCTCTTATTTATTTGCCTCTTTAAAATTTTAAAAGCTTTTGTAAGCCTGTCAAAAATCTCCAGTCTATAAACGGCTTTTACGGATTCTTACATAATAGACTGATCTAGTGCAAATTAAAAATCTATAATTTAATATTATTAAATTTTTAAAAAAAAATTCTTCAAAGATAAATTTGACATCGATTTCAGTTTGGTTACATCTAATAGATTCTTTAAACTCTAATACTTAGATAGAGGACAGAATTAGAGAAAGCTTTGGAAACATTAAAATATCTGTTTTATTGTTTTCGAGGGTTTAACAATGTCGTGCGGAACGCATCCAGGTCATCAAGCTGATAAATTAATACTAACCAAACCTGATCATTATGTGTTAATCAAATAAGCAATTTTTAAACAAAAAACGAGGACCTCTATATATTCCTGCGCTTTTATGTCGGTGCGACTGTCTGCTGTAACGCACCTGATCTCCGAAAGTACCCATCACGATAATTTAAATCTTTGCACTTATGTCGAGTATATTTACCCAATCACAGAAAAATTATAGGGAGGCCCCAAAAAATCATCCTTCAACCCCTTGTTTTTTAGAGCTTAAAATCTAGGGGTTGAAGGTTGGTGTTGAACTTTAGGAAATGCATCATATGAAATTTACTACTGTTGTGACCGACCTTGAACTCAAAACGTTTTGAAATCACTGTTTCCATGGGGTTTTGAATATGTAGTACCAAAACCCTTGTCAAAACAATTTTAAAAAATCATGGAAACGTAGTATTTGATGGATTTACACGTTATGATGTCCCCTTTATCCAAAATGTGGCTTTTAAAAATGGCTGTCTGTCGTCTTTGTCTTAACTAGGAGCCTAAAATACTCGGCCGATTTGGATAAAATTTGGAGCACAGGTTCAGAAAAATCATTACCCGAGGTGAAATCGGGAAATAAATTTTAGCTCTACATTTGGGGCACTGCCTTCCAAAATCTGAAAAATAAAAATTAGGCAATGCTTTCGACAATTTTGATTAAAATTTTTTAAAAGGTAGTCAATTTAAATACGAATAGATCGATGTAAGGGTTTTCCTAGGAAAAATCTAGTTTTCGAGTTACTGATGGAAATAAAATTGATTTTTTGAAAATCCTAAACGAAAAAGTAAACCACCTTTTTAACGCTTTTCTTAATTGATTAATAATCAATTAAAGAGATATTTTTGGAATTTCTGTATTTGGAATTTAAATACAGTATCAACATCTTAATTTGAAAATTAGTCTTGAGTTGTCTCGAACCGATTTTTAACAAATAAAAGAAAAAAATCAGAGTGGAAATCATAGTTATTCTTTGTCAAAAAAACAGTTTTTTAGGAATTTTATCATAAGTCGCATATTTTGTGAGAAAAAAAGTCCTCCCCCCCCCCCCCCCCCAAAAAAATTATTAATAGTTTTAGCGATCTTTAACTCTTCATAGCGTGAATAGATGAAGTTACATTTTTTCCCGACCTAAAAATTCCAATTTTAAATTTGAAGTTCATTTACGCGAACGCTTAGGCGGATAACGTTTTCCAACGAACTCATCCTGGGCATTTGTAAAATGAACATATTGACCAAATTTCATCAAAATTGGTCTATACTTTTACTCAAGTTATCATCACACGTTTCAGGGAACGTGATCACACAGACAGACACGTTTTATTTATTATACTTTTTGTTATATTGTGTGTAAGGTTATAAATTTTCCGGACGCGTTTTCTAAGGAAGTTGAAGGAGCAATACCCTTGTAATGGTAGCGTTTAGGGTACCTTCCTTTAATTTGAAGAGCAACACCTATTGCCATCTACAGTTTTGCGAGTTCCAAATACGGCTAATGTTTTTACACATTTAAAAAAGTTTGCACATCTAGTGTTGAAACACACTTTTCATACTAAATAAAATAATAAAAAATTGCTACACACATGGGAACCAAGTTCGTGGGGTCCGCTCTCTACACTCAGTAGAGAGGGTATTGAACAACGGTTCGTCCAAAACATCAGTTAATCTTTGAACGCGGCGTGAAAATGAGCTGAACAGCGTTAAAAAACAACGTTTAAAAAAAAACAGCGTTACAAACACAGTGTTAAAATCATAGTTAAAATAAACCGCTTTAGAAAAATACAGGAGAAAAAACAGCGTTAAAAGAAGTAAAAATAAACAAATGAGGATGTGTAGGTTGTAGCGTCTCCTCTGATAAAATGGCGACTTTGGTTCGTGTCCTCTACACACAGGGGAACTACGTGAGCGCTGCCGGTGAACCAAACAAATGTTTTCCAACCCGATGGAAGACCAAGTTCGTCACGAACTTGTTTCGTTAACCTCCACGCACAGGGGAACTTGGTGACTTGGTTCTTGCGAACCAAGTTCCTATGTGTATATAGGCTGCTTAAATAATAATTGACAAGGAATGTTTGTATTATATATCTCTTCCTATACCTTCAGCTCAAACCCTCCCCACTTCACACTTACGTTTGAAATAAGAAATTTTAGGAAACATATATAATATATGGCATTAAAGATGCACCTTTACCAATTCACATCCTAATAAAGACTTTCTCTTTATGTGAGAAAGTAGAAAGTTTTAATTAATTGATTACTTTTTTCTTAATGTGTTTCGATGAGTTATTGAATTTTTTTTTTACAAATAAATAAAGGGTGTCCCTATCTTAATATGTATATATATATATATATATATATATATATATATATATATATATATATATATATATATATATATATATATATATATATATATATATATATATATATATATATATATATATATATATATGTATATAAAAGCTATTTTTTTTGGGGGTCCTTAGGCAAAACCAAGGATTCTTATATTTTCCTGCTTGTGTCTGTCTGTCCGTCCGTCCGTCTGTCGCCTACTCTCACGGATACTCCTTTTGTCCGATCACTTTGAAATTTGGCATGTATGTGTATAGTACCTACCCACACATTTTAAAAATGTAGCGTCTTAAAAAAATAAAACGTAATGGTTAAAAAAATGTTTTTGAGACCTTTCGGTGTATCATATAAAAGGGTACGTTGAGTTGATTACAAAAATATATTATTTTTTGGCTATAACCTAGGCGAGTTTGAAAAAGTCTATCTCGCTTATATAAAGTGCAACAAGACTGAACAAAATTCCGGTAAATTCATATTGTACGTGCCAGGCCAAGCCTCCTCTAACCACCCTTTAGGAAATTTCTCTGGCTCGTACAATATGAATTGAATATATGAACACACACTGCGTTTATTTTATTTTTTAAATTGGGTCTGCTGATCCAACCCGTACACTGGTGGAATTTTATTTCACATCTGTACTGCAGTGTTAAATAGGGAAAAATGAAATATATTCGATAAGTATTTTTAGGATATTTTGGGAAATCATGGTCCAATGGGGCGGGTCAAAATACAAATTAAAATATGTATGCATTAGCATTAGACTACCCGCAACTTCCTAACATCTAATCAATATCGATCAACAACATTAATAATAATCCATTTGCCCTGTCTAAATAAAAAATAAAAAAATGTATATATGTAAAAAAAAACAATACATATTTATTTTCCAGACTTGGAGGAATATTCATACTAAATTTCAAGATAAACAATTTTATTTTTATAAAAAATGTAAAAATAAATTCATTAATTATAAAACTCATACGTTATTTTTATGACTTCAAAGAACATCCATGCCAAATTTGAAGAAAATCGAACAAAGCGTTTGTTCGTAAGCGCGTAACAAACATTTTCAAACGAAATGAAAATTGTAAAAAAATAACACTTAGATCGTTATAAAATCTAAACGGTTAGGAATAAAGTAATAAAACTTGAGGGATCTGCACCATGTAAAGGGAAGTGTGTATTCATCCACTCGCGTACTAGGGGCAACCTCCAATTTGCCCAATACCTGGGAAGACCGGGGAAGAAAAAGTTAAAGCATAGACCTCTCTTCGCTCGGTCAATTAGCGTGATTAAACTAGGAATTAATTGTTTCATAAGCTCATAATAACATGACTGTGTCTATCTAACAACCCATCCCACTCTGCTCTTTTTAAAATGTCTACTTGTACGTAACACATTTTTAAAAAACAGCAGGTTTTCTCGCAGTAGAAAGCTTAGAATTAGCTGGTGAAGTTTAACTTCTAATAACATTTGTCTTTTTCTTCACAATTTAATAATAATGCACACATGGATTTATATTTCAACAAATAATTGTCGTTATTTCTACAAGCAGTTTTTCACTGAAATTAATCTTTTATAGATTGTGTCAGCTTAAAAAAAAGAAATTTTTTCCTCCCACGAATCAAGATCATGCGAATATTTTGTCTGATATCAAAAGGCGCATTTACACATTCGCTGGAATGGCGAGTGTAAAAGTGTTGAAACATTAATGCAAAATAAATTAAAACAGATTTGTGTTAATATTATTAAAGTTTTCTGTTATAAAGGGCTTTACAAGTTTGCTAGTCTGGCGAAATAAGTATAATAGTCTAAAATAAATTCCATGGGCAAATTTCGTCAAGTGTTTTTTGAGTTAAATCAAAATAAGTACGCTTTTGCCAAAACCATTAAGAAACTTGAATCGAATTTAATGGCTTTGCCCCCTACTCTCTTCACTTGTTAAAGGTTTTTTTTATATTTATAAAAAATACAATATAGTCCCTTGTGTTCGAAGCCGATAACTTCTACCCGATGTTGATTGCTCTACCGTTGACACTGACCTAAGAATGTAGTTGTCATTTCGTACCATAATTAAATAATTTGTAATAATTTATAGTATTTTTTTTTTTTATTCTATTTTCATGAAACTTTTTAATTCCACTTGCCTTTGATGTTTGTTTAAACAGATATAAAAAAACTAACTGTTCCCACTAAAAATGTCTCTCATTTAAAGAAAAACAAAAAATTTAAATTATTATTTGTAATTCGGAGAATTACAATGAATTTAAAAATTTCAGAGTCAAATAACTTTTGAATACGATTTGGTAGAAAAAGCGGTTGGTCTCATCATGTAGGTAAAATCTTCCTGATTTAAAAAATATTGGAAAGCACATCAGTACACCAAAATAAGTGAGAAATAATAGTGAAATCTTAAAAAACACCCCTATTTAACCGGAGTGAGAGAATTGGGGCTAAATTCTCCTTCTCTTTCCAACAAAAAAGGGAGGATATCTTCAACTCCTACTACTGCTCACTTTAGTCTACCCTTCCCTTTCTTACACACTAATCTCGTTTGTTTACAAAACTTTTTTAATAATATAAACAAAATAGTTTTCTTTATAATTAAGTACATTTGCAATTCCTTTGGATTAGTACAATGTATAGTAAAAAATGCATTACATATTTATTTTAAAAGGTGGCCCACGGATAACGGACGATTTTTTAACAAGCCTCACTCGGTTGTTTTTCAAGTTAAATAAAAAAAAATTAGTTGCATATTTAATCAGAAAATTGCATGCCTTTTTTTAGGGTTTCGTTGGTAAAACCAAAAAAAGAAACCCTTATAGTTTCGTTCCTGTGTCTGTCTGTCACTGTACGGTTCCAATAACTTCCAAATAAAAAAAGATATAAATATGAAACTTTGCAGTATTAAAGATCGTTTTGACGCGCACACTGGAAAAATATAGCGAACTCAATATTATCAGCCGTTAAAATTTAAAATCCAAAATGGCGGATAACTCATGTCAAATGATAAAATTATTTTTATAAAATGTTGAGTGGGGTTCCAAATGAAAGGTATTGAAGAGTAGATTACAAATATATATATACCACTTGCCATTTTGTCAAAAAACATCGACATTTTGCGTGTCCCCCCCCCCCCCTAACATCGTTTTTCCGCTCTTAGTAAAAATATATAAAAATCTGCAAAATATGCGGTCTGGTGGGCCATAGAAAAAATAACATTAGCAATTTTATCTGATTTACTGGGAATCCAGGATGGCGAATAATTCATGTCCGTCGAAATAAAAATTTTTTTTTAAAATTTTGTGTGGGGTTTTAAATAAAAGGTATTGAAGCGTAAATTACAAATATATATACCACTTAAGGAATGAAT
This sequence comes from Gerris lacustris, assembly GCA_951217055.1. Lineage (NCBI taxonomy): Eukaryota > Metazoa > Arthropoda > Insecta > Hemiptera > Gerridae > Gerris > Gerris lacustris. The sequence continues at coordinate 49,963,686 of OX578278.1, forward strand.
GAAAATGATTTTATTTTAAATTATAAATACATAAATCTTCCAACAAATCATAATACTCCCTAGCATTCGCTGTCGGGAGAGAGTCTATCTCTTACATCTTACTTCTTACAATAAATGTGATTCTTATTATAGAATTATTTTGATTAATGCTTAAATTTTTTGAGAGTAAACAATATAAAGTAAAATTAAAAAATAATATAAAATAACAATATGAATCATAGAAAATAATAATTAATTTCTGACTTTAAGTGTTGCCTTTAAATAATTTTGAACTTTTTGTATTCTACCAGTATCAGCCACAAGCGCCTGGAATTCGAATATGCCACTTAAGGAAAGTGTTTAATTTTCGGCGCCATTTTGTCAATAACATCGAAATTTTGCGTGTGCCTCCTCATATGTCCCCCCACCAACTACCTTATAACGGCTAATTTTAAAATTTTGTAATAATTCACGCTTATACCCTATGGTGGACCGATGAATATTTCCGGATAAAAATATTGTACCATTTCGTTATTACCGATAAAAACCATTGTGACCCCCCGGGGAATTGAACCAGGAACCTCATCCTCTGTAACACGTGAAAATTGTTTAATTTTCTGCAGTTACTAGAAGTATAATATTTTAAGCGGTCTGCTGGACCATAGGAAAAATTAGAATAGCAATTTTAACTGATTAACTGGGAATCCAATATGGCAGATAATTCCCACCATAAAAAAAAATATATTTTTGAAATTTTGTATGGGGTAACACATTAAAGGTATTGAAAAGTGATTACAAAAATGTATATCACGTGTTAATTGTTTAATTTTTCACGCCTTTTACCAAAAATCATCAAACATTTGCGTTTTCTGAAATCATCAGAAATTTCACACTTTTTTTTATGTATGTATGTATATATGAATGTGTCACTCCAGACGATATCACCCTAGGATGCACTTAAAAAATTCAAACAAATTTTCAAATGTCAATAATATAAAAAAAAAAAAAAAAGGATGATTTCGTGGGTAGAATTTTTGGAGTCCATTTAGGTGTCAAATTTTGACAATTTAGGGTAAAAAAAATAGCATACAAACGTGTTTTTTTACATTTTACCCCCTCTTATATGAAAATATGACAAAAGTGTACATAACAACAATTACTTTACTCTTAAAGAGCTTTCCAACGACATGCATCTTGAAGGGTATATACTACTCCCGAAGATTTCTTTGTAACTTCGCTCATTAAGTCATGGTGCATAACTGGTCTTTTGTATGTACGAGTACCTATATAATTTGTAGAGGAGAGATTAAATAAAAAAAAATTGAATTTAAATGTAATTTGCTGATAAAATATACAAATGTATATATATTTTTATTTTTTTTAATTGAAGAAAATTACCGAGTACTGCTTAATAAAAAATCGTTCATTCTCCGTTGGCTACCCTGTGTAATAACAATAGTGATTATCTTGTCAGAAATGTTTTTTTGCGATTAAGTCTGGATTAAAATATAAAATTTTTTTTTTACTTATTCTGTTGTTATTACTAACCTCGTAAGTATTTAAATTGTATTAGGTTTTTACAGGCTAGAGTTTCATTTCCGTATTAAATTAGCGATGATACTTATGATATCATGGGTAATGGCATTTTAGAACAAACTTTTAAAAACAATAGATATTTAGTCGAAATTTCGAAAAAGTTACCTAATATTACTTTATTATAAATAATTTATTACAGCCTCTCTCACTAAACAAGTTTCTCTACGTTTTCTTTTGTCCGAGTTAATTATTATTATTTAATTTTAATATATATATATATATATATATATATATATATATATATATATATATATATATATATATATAATAAAATTAACCTAATAAATTATTTGAGCAGATGGAAGATGAATTTTACTATTCTCTCGGATATTAATGGCTCTAGTGACCTGCCTTTTGAACCGTTTAATTTTTAGATTATTAATTTATCATTTTTAAATTTGTATTAAATTCTTTTGGGTATTTTTAAATATTTAGTGGTATGTACATTGTTTTTTAGGCTCGTGGGAAGAAAGAAAATTGCTGTGGATATCACATGCTGTCTTTTGATTTGATTTCTTCGCTTTCATTATGGAAATAACATCCCCAGGAGTCAAGGATGTATTAAAATCACCTTTTAAAAATGAAAAATCTAATTTTATTTTCAATCCTCCACCAGAAGCACCAATATTTTATCCTACTCCAGAAGAGTTCAACAATCCTCTCAAGTACATCAGTCAAATCTCTAAAGAAGGACTTAAGTATGGCATCGTGAAAATCATTCCTCCAGAAGGTTGGAAACCCCCTTTTGCACTTAACTATGATAGTTTTAAATTTAAACCTCGAATTCAAAAAATTAATGAATTGGAAGCCTCTACTAGAATAAAGTTGGATTTTTTGTCTAAAGTAATGAAAGCAGTTGCCCAAGATGGAAAAGTGCCTAAACTTCCTTATGTGGAGAAGTCTTTACTTGATCTTCATCATCTTTACCATATTGTTAGAAGAGAAGGTGGCTCAGACTTGGTTACCAAGAGGAAAAAATGGAGTGATGTAGCAGCAGAAATGGGCCTTTCAGGTAAAACGGTCGCTCAAACCCTAAGGCATCATTATGAAACTTGTCTACTACCTTACTTAGAATCCATTAAAAGTGAAATGGCAAGAAAAGATGATTTGGAATCAGATGCTGAACTCATAAAATTAACCAACATCAGGGAACTTAAAAGTTTAGAATTTTTAGGACCAGGTCCAAAGATGCCTACTTGTAATTACAACTTTAGTACTTCTATGAAGACAAGAACAAGACATAAAAAGGTACAATATGAGTTTGATCCTTTGGCCAAGTATATGTGTCAAACGTGTGGAAAAGATGACAATGAAGGAGTGTTAGCTAACTGTAAAACATGTTATGACAAGTACCATTTAGTTTGCTTAACACCTCCTTTATCTGATCTACCTAAAGATTGGCTCTGTCCCAAGTGCTTAGTTGCATGTGATCCCTCTAATCCGTATGACAATTATGGATTTGAAACAGCTGAAAAAGAATATTCCTTGAAGCAGTTTGGACATATGGCCGACAAATTCAAATTAAATCATTTTAAAATTAATGGTAGGCTTGTGGCAACTAGTAAATGTGAAGAAGAATACTGGAGACTGATGGGAAAAATTGATAGTTCTGTTACGGTTGAGTATGGTGCTGATCTCAGTGTCATGGATGTTGGATCTGGATTCCCTACAGCTGAAAATTTAAACATTGATGGGGTCCCATTAGCAACTACTAAAAAATATGCTGAATCTAAGTGGAATTTAAATAAATTATCAGTCCTAAGAGAAAGTGCCTTGCGCCATATTTTGACAAACATTTCTGGAATGAAAGTTCCTTGGGCATATGTGGGTATGTGTTTTTCAACATTTTGCTGGCACAATGAAGATCACTGGAGCTACTCTATCAATTATCTTCACTGGGGAGAGCCTAAAACTTGGTACGGGGTTTCCGGCTTTGAAGCTGATAAATTTGAAAGGGTGATAAAATCCCTTGTTCCTGAACTGTTTGAAGGCAATTCAAACATTCTGCACGAACTTGTAACCACTATGAACCCAAATCATCTCATGGCAAGAGGTGTTCCTATCTATAGGACAGATCAAAAAGAGGGAGAATTTGTTGTCACTTTTCCTAGAGCATATCATGCCGGTTTTAATCAAGGTTTTAATTTTGCTGAAGCTTGTAATTTTGCTCCAGCTGACTGGATACACATGGGTCGGAAATCTGTTTTATACTATGCCCACTTTAAAAGGACATGTGTGTTTTCACATGATGAACTTATTTGTAATATAGCAGCAAATGCTCAAGATGTTGATAAAGAAATTTGTCTTGCTGCTTTTAAAGATATGAATGAAATGATATTCTTAGAAATGAATCGACGATCTTATGTTAAGAGTGTGTGTGGTGTAACTAAAAGTGAACGTTTTGACTTCAGTTTTGCTAAAGATGAAGATAGGCAATGCAACTTTTGTAAAACTACATGTTTCCTATCTGCTATATATTGTCCTTGTTCAGAAAGCTCCCTGGTTTGTTTGGACCATACAAATCACCAGTGCTCTTGTGATCCATCAAGCAAAACATTGAGGTTTCAGTACACATTTTCTGAACTTGTAGATCTCATATTGAAGTTTGTTGATATAATTGATGATGTAAATGCTCTTTTAAATTTGATTTTGGCAATGTACGAGTATAAAGAGGCAAAACCCTTTACTTTATGTAAAATTGTTAAAGAAGCTAATAAGAAGCATTCCACTCCTTGTGAATTTTTTAAAGAATTCAAGAAGCATGTGGGGCTTACTTTGCGTTGCTGCATCATATCCCGTTTTCTTGTTCAAACACTTGTTGTTAGAAAAAATGCTAAAGAAAATCTCTCATATGAAAGTATCAACTTTTTCTTTAAATGTTTGAAGAGCTTACCATGGTCTATTCCTGAACTGAAGTCGTTTGAAAATCTTATAAATAATATAAATAAATTTCAAAACTATATTTCTGTTCTTCTAGACAACGATAATTTGACTAAACCTCAGCTAGAATCATGTTTAAAAATTATCAAGTTATTAAATGTTTCTTTCAATGAAGTGCCACTTTTAGAACAAAAGTTGGGTGTGTTTAATGAAGAAAATAATGATTGTTTAAAAAAAACTATTAACAATGGTTGTTATGGAGTCTTGAATATCGACATGCAAACAGATGTGGAGGATGTGGAGGGGATCAATAACTTATTTAAAAAAGTATCTGATTGGAATAATAAAGTTAAACTCATTTTAGAATATAAAAATAAGGCTGAATATAAATGTGTAGAGGATCTTGTTTCCAAAGGGAAAATATTAAAGTTGGATTCTGCATCCTTTAAAAGACTCAACTGTATTTTGGAAGAAGCTAAGAAATGGATAGAAAAAAGTGAAAATCTCCTCAAAGGAAAAGAAAGTTTCTATCCCCATGAAATAGATGAATTCATAAAATCTGGAAAATCGTTACCAGTGTTATTTTCTAATCTTCGTGTCCTTGAACATGAATTTGTAAATGTTAAAACGTGGGTAGAAAGTGTCAAGTCTACTTGCAGTTTAAAGGATTCTACAGAGAGCCTTCTGCAAATTCTATGGCCTAGAAAATTTAAGCCGAGAAATGAATATATCGGGATGCAACTTACTGAAGAACCATCACTTGATAGCTGCACTTTTCCTGAAGATTTTAATTATGAAACATTGAAAAAGGCTTGTGATGAAGAGTATAAATCATTAATGGCCTTGCGATGGGAAAACACTCAGAAAAAGTCTTTACCATTTAAAAATGAAAAAATCAAGTGTGCTTGCAACTCTGACATTGTGGATCAATTTATATGCTGTGAGTTGTGTCAAACAATTTATCACTATAACTGTTTCCCTCGGCAGTTGGAGTACAACAAACTCTTTGCTCAGTTACCTTATAAAAACCCTTACTGTACTTTCTGCATACGAACGTCGAGACCTGACCTTTCTAAGTTCTCTGCCTATTTAAAAGCAGGAGAAAAACTAAAATTAAAAGTGCCAGAATATTATATATTAAAATTCAAGGTAGACTTATGGACTGAAATACAGAAAAGGATAAATAGTTTTTGCAATTTACATGATATTAATGCTGCTTACCAAGAAATGAGCTGCCACACTCCAAAGGATTTAAATGATGTACCTTTAATCCAGATAGAAGACCGGAGACTTCTCGTACTGAAAGCTCTTCTTCAACAAATCGATTCGCAAGAGGTCACATTTTCTTTTGCTGCAAGGTTGTGGGCAATGTTTGAAGCCACTAAGTTCGATCTGAGCAATCGTATAAAAGTTCCAAAAATCAACCCAACAAACACACTTATCTTAAACAAGACAAAAGCAATAACGAAGTTTCAAACGATACCAGGTCCAAAACCAAAGAATCAAACAGAAGATTTCATTCCAAAACCAAAGATTCAAACAGTGCCAAGTCAACCATGTCTAGTAGGGGAAAATAAAAAACAACTTGAGAAGAAACCGATTTCCAGAAAGAGAAAGAATTCCTATCAACAGAACAAACCAGTGGAGAACGGTCATAAGAAATCTAAAGGTAATAGGAAAAAAGTAGAAGGAGTGTCAGAGGAATTACCACCCAGTCTTCTTGAAAGATTTACTGTGGATCAGCTACGGGCTTACCTCAATGAAGAAATGTGTGCTGCCCTTACCTGTGTTAAGCCTTCGGAAGAAGAAGTACATTGGGTGCAGTGTGATGGCAAGTGTAGGCTCTGGTTTCATATGAAGTGTGTCAATGTAGGGATAGACGAAGTTAAGGATGACGATGATTATATCTGTTTAAAATGTCTCTTCCTTGATGAGAAAATTAACTCAGACTCTAACGGCGGGCACACCCCATCTGGTCTCTGACTTTAAAATTTCTTCTAATTCTCCAGGTACGTCCAAACAGTCTTTTGGCAACATTATGTAAAATATATTTAAAATAGTAGTAAAACTAATTGATCTTTCATTAAAGTCATAATTGCAACCAGAAATATGTATTTTTTTTGCCTATAATGAATTTAAAATTAACACTAGAAGTGGATTTCTGTTGAAAGATGTTTCACTGTCATGGTTAGTCAAAATTATAAAAAGTACATATTTATGTTAATACTCTTATTTATACTCTAATATATTTATAATTTATTATTAATTTTACAATCAACTTTTGATTTGAAGTACATAATAAGAATATGAGCCCTTTCATTTATTATTATAATGCTAAGGCTTAAGCTTTCATATTTTCCTTTGGTTTATCTTTGTTATAAAATTAGTGCTTGTGAAGATGAAGTGTATTTATTTATTATCACGAGTTTCAATGCTAAATTTTTCTTACTTTCTATTTATTTCAGGATTCCTCAACCAATTTTTAACCAAAATTGATTCCAAAGAAAATATAGCTGATTTGTGTAAAAGTGTCTTGTCGGTAACTGAAGTAATGGAAAAACTTTCAGCAGGTAAATATTATGTTTAAAATACTAGTATTTTATTTCTTTATTATTGAACATGAAGTATAATAATCTCTCAATTTATTTATTTATATACTTTTTTTCATAAATATTTTGGTGATAATAAAATTTTTGCTTTTGTTAAAAGTATTCCTGCCTATAATATGTAAATATTGACATAAAATCCTTCACCAGATAAACATGTCAATTGGCCTCAGTTTATAATTATGCCAAATAAATGATGATGTTTGAAATCTTAGCTGATCCGGGCTTACACTCAATCCAGTAGGCCCGTCAGTTTAAACTGAGCTGTCTAATCGCCTGAGCATGTGTATATTTCGGCTTCCTCAGCAGTTGTAACTAACAGGCAGGCCTACAGGATTGTGTGTATCCAGCTTTATACTGGATGTTCCAGCTTAACAAGAACACAGAGCAGGGTGTGATTCTGTCTCATATTTCCAACAACAAAGAAAATCTCCTATCAACCTTCGTTTTCCAGATATATCAATGTATCTTTGTTTTTAATATATTTCTGTGTTTTGCAATCAAATGCTATAGAAACTCAAAAACTATTATTAGCTATCAAAATTTGATCTTCGCTATTAGAAAGGTCAAATCATAAAATTCCCTTTAAAATTATCTTCACATTTGCTCCTGTAGCTTTATTTAAAGTGAGATTTCAAACATGTTAGTTTAAAAATGTCATCAAAAATATGTTTGTATGGTCAACATATATTTCTTAATAGCATAAAAACTACGCCCACTCATAAGCTTTAATACGATGTAATATATGGTATATTTTTCTGAAAAGTGTAAACATAACAACAACAACAAAAAAGCGCATAATTCGCTAAAAAGATTTTTTTTTTAAACTCTTTTATTTAACTTAACTTTTCTCCTAATCTTATAACCTAAATTTGACCTACTTTTTAACTTCCTGCAAAGCTGAAACTGCACTGATTATGGAGCTCAGATGACAATATAATAATAAATCATTATTGAAATAACTAATAAGAAATAACCCCAAAAAAATGAATAAGTAATTAATTACTTTTTAGTTAATTAATTAAATATCTAATGACCGATTATTGTATTATTGTAAACTGTGCAAGTTTCAGCTTTCTTGGAGTTAGAAAGTGGGTCAAATTTAGGTTATTAGATTTTGTGAAAAGTGAAGTTAAATAAAAGAGTTTACAATTTTACTTAGTAAATTATAGTACAGTCAATCTGTAAATTTGTGCGGAAAAAATTCGAGGATGATTTTTTTTTGCAAGGATCGTTTGGGACACATGAGAAAAGCTTAACTCCAACTTTTCGGGAACATCTGGTTGCGGAAGTACAGGGTACAAAAGTTGAAAATGTATATACCATTTATGATGAATGTCGTTGGAAAGCTCTTTAACAGTATAGTAATTTTTGATAAATACACTTTTGTCATATCTACATATAAGATGGGGGTAATATATTGAAAATCACATTGACCCTACTGAGGGGGGGTGGAACAAAACTGCCCGAGGACTGGAACCTGTGACAACAGAGCTTGATCCCGCACCGGAAAGACTCGTGAAACTGATTGCCTGCGGCTGTAAAATAAATAATTGTGGTGCAGCTTGCGGTTGCAGAAAGGCGGGTTTCCCATGGTCAGTTGCTTGCAAACACTGCGGCGGAGAAAATTGCAGCAATGTACCTCTCGCAGATGCTGAAGAAGATTTCCTTGAGGATTCTGACTTTGACTTGCCATCCCAAGTTGAACTTCTGCCTTCAATGTCAAATAGCAAACATGTAAAAAGGACCTTAGGGAGTGAAGCAGAATCAGCAGGAAATTTATCAGCGGACGATCAACCGGCAAAAAAGCGGAACTGGAGTAAGAAAAATAATAAAAACTTGAGATAAACGCGAACAAAAGATGAGTTTCCCACAACCACCTTCCGGACGGTCCCACAAAATTGGAGTTAACCTGTTCTTATATACCCCAAGTGATTCATGAAAAAAAAAGTTCCCTTGAATTTTGACTTTTGTCACGGCAGCTTTTTTTTCCTGTTTTTCCAATTTACCCCCCTCAAAAATGAAAATATGACAAAAGTGTATGAGACGAAAATTAATGTACTCTTAAAGAGCTTTCCAACGACATGCATCATAAAGGGTATTTACATTTTCGACTTTTGTACCTCGTACCCCATACTTCCACCGTCCAGATGTTCCCGAAAAGTTGGAGTTAAGCTTTTCTCACGTGCCCCAAGTGATGTACACAAAAAGAATGTAGTCTCGAATTTTTGCTGCACAAAGTTACTGTTCATTTATAATTTTTTATTTTTTCGTTTTTTTTTTATATTACCCACTTCTTTAATGAAGATATGACAAAAGTGTATATAACAAAAATTACTGTACTCTTAAAGAGCTTTCCAACGACATGCATCATGAAGGGTATATACTTTTTGTGACTTTTGTACCCTGTACTTCCGCAACCTGATGTTCCCGAAAAGTTGGAGTTAAGCTTTTCTCATGTGTCCCAAACGATCCTCGCAAAATTTTTTTCCGCAGACAGCCTCTTATCACGACAGATTGACTGTACTATTATGCACTTTTTGTTTTGATTTTATGTTCCAATATTATCAGCAAAGTACAGCATATTTATACCATATTAAAGCTTATGAGTGGGCTATTCAGAAATATATGTTGACCATACAAACAACAAGGTTATGCAGGGTCATATTTTGACATTTTCATGTCTTGGCTATGGCTCATGAACTCGAAAAGCGTTACTAAAAATCTAGGACAAAAATTTTACTCGTGTTCTACACGGGTGTGTATAATACGCAGGCTATATTTTGACCTAAAATTTGAGGAAAATTAAATATTCTTGTATAATACGCACCCAACTTTTCCGTCAAATTTTAGAAAAAAAAAATCACTAAAAATGCATATATAACACGCATCTAGTTAAAATAAAATAATTATTTGTGCACATTGTACAAGTAATGTCAAGTATTTAATTTTATATTTTTATTAAAGGAAAGCTTTTTAACCACAGCTACATGACAACTATCCACGAACACGAGACTACAGTAATTTCTTAAAGTTATAAGCTTAAAACCTTTGCAAACACGTGTATCGACGGAACTTTACGAGAAACGTATCCAACGCACAAAAAATCACTTACGTGTCGTACTTTACTCATCCACTGCTGAGTATTACTAATCCTAACGATAATTAATGTAATAAAATAAATTTATATAATATTTTTTAGCCACCTCTAACACCTCAAAGCAAACCTGGGGACATTTTATGTTGGTAGTTTACGCAGAGCCAAGACATGAAAAAAATGTCTCACTGTCTTGCAGACTCGTATGCAAGAAGTTTTTTTTATGACATTTTTAAACCAGCATTTTATTTTCTTCTAATATTTGAAATCTCACTTTAAATAAAGCTACTGGAGCAAATGTGTAGATAATTTTAAAGGGAATTTAATTACCTTTCTAATTTTGAAGACCGCATTGATGTATAATAGTTTTTTAGTTGTATAGCATTTTATTGCAAAATACAGAAATGTAGATCTATCAATAAATCTCGAAAACGAAGGTCGATAGGATAGGATACGTGTTAATATAATATTTTTGTTCCCTAATATGGTATAGAATCACACCTGCTCTGTGTCCCTGTTGAGCTGGAACATTCTGTATAGATTGAATTTACTATAAAGCAAATTATAGGGGTGAAATTGATAAATATTAACTTTAATGTTTAGTACAGTGTACTCCTCCATATAGAGGTCATTAATATCGGATTCATCAATTTATTAAAATATATTTACTGATGTTTTATAAAATGTTTCATTATTATTTGCTAATTTTATTTAACTAAACAGTCATTCTACAAGTATATTATGCATCTGTTTTATTTAGTAGCTATCTATCAGACTCTTTGTAATTTTTTTCTAGTTTAACTTTCACAAACCTTAATATCTTTATCTTGCCAGATTTCCTCTTCTTTACTTACTCAATTTTGTATACTATCTTAGAATTTTTTTTCTTTTCACCTTTTGTCTCTTGACAGTCAGATCAAATCAAATCAATCAAATTGTGTCCTCCTCAAATCCATTTCTTTCTGTTTTGTTAATATTTCCATCTTCCTGATGCAGGACCTTGTAATCTTTTACTCTATACTTCCTTTTGAAGTTAATTCTCTTGGCAGGTTTTTTTCTCATGTCTTGTTCAGAGGTTGAAATTTTGTTGAATCTTAGCAACTAATGATTATTTTTATTTATTCTTTCTATTACATAATTTATTTACTAATTTATTTGGTACTCTTTTAGGTATTGTACAGTTGGATAAGGCATTACTTCAACAGGTCCTTGATAAAAATGAAGTTCTAATGTCTCAACTGGACTGGATAGACAAATTGGGGATTATTCTAAAAGATATGACAATTCGTGTACAGGTAGACAGCCTTATAACAACTCTATTATTTTCTATCCATTGTTAAATTAATATTTTTGTAAATCTGTTGTAAAATGTATATATAACCATATATTTTTCTCTTTTTTTGTAAATAATTATTAATTGTACATTACAGCATATTTTGTATATATATTTTGTTTTGAGATAAAATATTTTTTTTATGTAAAGAAGTTTAATTTTTTTACCTTAAATGTATGTATGCCTGTAAAGGCATTAATTTTGACTGTAAATATTTCTATTTATTAATGTTAATGTTCTACCACACTATTAATCTATGTTAATTTTCAGTGCTGAACTAAAAGCATTCCCATTTTAATATTTATTGCAAATAAAAAAAATATAATGTAAAGAAATTTACAATTCATGTTATGAAACATAAATCTCCTTTTCTCTTTTAGAAGTAGCTCTTCTTTAAACATTATATATTTTTAAAAATGTAAGTAATAAGTCTAATTTGAAAAGGTGCTCCAAAATGAACTATTTTTAATATACATTTTTTAAAATATTGAATGTATTTCAAATCGATATTTTTGTGTAACTTTGAGATTTTGGTTTATGATAAATGTTTATTACATTATTATTTTGTTTTGAATCTGTTGATGTTCCACTAATAAGCTTTGATTTGTTAATCTAAGAACAATTTTAGTTTTATTTATAAATTTAAAGCTAGTTTTTGTCCCTTCAAACTGCATTAAATGCTTTAAAGTGTTTCTTTATCATTAGGCAACATGATATGTTTATGAAAACTAATAATATAATTGTGTTATTGATCATTTAAAAATAAATCATGTATAAAATCAATTCCTTATTAGCTGATTGTTTTGGTCTTCTAAATGAGAACTGGATGGCATGAGTGTGGTATTGGGGTGATTGATAGCTAAAGACACTTTAAAAAGGAGATTTTTTTTTAAATCTTGAAAAAAAGTACAATACCATGCACCATCATAAAATAGTTACTTCTTCATGAATCACCTGCTTGATTTAAGCTTTTTTTATCTTTTTATCTGTTTTAACAGTCAGTTATTTAATTCAGCCTCTAGTAAGTGTTGACTACAAGCTCCCAATACCTTGTAAGCTGAGGTTAGGTGATGTTAGGGTTTTTAGTATTGTCCTCAAACTATATTAAAGTATTAACTTAAAGAGTTCTGGGGGCTTGACTTGTCATAACATTCTTGGTTTTCAGGTGTAATCTGAAGAAGAATTCTAAGGTGAAGTCTGATGTTTCGCTTTAGCAGTTTCCTAGCTCAGAATTCCAATAATTTTAATCTGAAATCTGTTCTGAGTAATTATTATATTAAGTCAAATAATTCCTGGTTAAGTATGTAGCAGATTAGACTGCTTTCGGTGTCTACTATATGAGGGTTTTTAAGCTCATAGAAAGGTATAATAAAGGCTTAAATGAAAATTGTGATCATGTAGGAGAGGTGTGGTTTATTATATTACCCAAGTATATTTCAATTAAATAAAGTATTTTCTTTATTTTTTAAAGGGGAACTGTCTTCTTTTTTATTATCCTTGAATAACTATTTTAGAAATTTCCTTTGCAACCTGTAAAGGGGATTTCAGTGTTAGGTCATTTGAAATTGGCCTTCATCCTTTTTTATCTCTATTATATTTAACAAATTCAATGAAACTCTTTTAACTTACGGACATTGGTAATTGGATTTGGGTGAATGATAACTTGCAGTTAATTTTAGTTTCTCTCTTTGTTATATGTAACATATTTAATTTAAAGAAAGGTTCTTTAGAAACATCACCATCACGTGGTGTAAAAACTTTCACAAAACTTTAATTTCATTGATCCAATTTTTTTGAGGTTGTTTTAATTTGATTTATTTCAAAGATGTTTGCTCTTTTTCAACGCTAATGTGTCATATATATATATATATATATATATATATATATATATATATATATATATATATATATATATATATATATATATAATATATATATATATATATATATATATATATATATATATATATATATATATATATATATATATATATATATATATATATATATATATATAATATATATATATAAGTTGTAGGTGGTATAAAATTAGCCTGTTACCGTATTAAGTGCCTAACTTCGTGTAGTTAAAATTTATTTTTGGCTATAATTTATAATAAAATAATTGAATATTAAACTAAACAATACAAATAAAATAAATTAATAAAATAAAATGTTTTGTATCCCTGTGTGTAAAATGAAAGGTTAATGTTTTGTTATACATAATTGCCTCTTATACTTTGTACACTTATTCAATGAATTTTACCCAATAAGTGGGCAAACCTTTTCATTTTCTTCTTCTTTACTATAAACTGTCAAGCTTAAGTTTTTCTTCAAAAGCTTTATATTTAATCTGTTTTGTTATTTGTGTTTTGGTTATTTCTGTGGTTATGTAGTAAATAAATTAAAATAAATAGACAACTCTTTAAGAATTGCTGATCAGCCTAAATAAGATTAATCTGTTGTTAAATATTCTATAGTTTTTACAATGGGGCACTCAAGATACTTTATTTAAACCCAGTTTTTAATAATTACCCGGTTCATTAGTTGTTTTTAACAATTGTTTTCATTATTTATATTTGATATGGGGATTTTTTTCATTTCATGTAAATAAAAAATAAATTTAATATTTATGTTTTTTAACTTGAAAAATTGCTTATAAATAAAGAAACATTATTCTATTATTCGTAATGGAAATTGTATAGTTTTTAGATTTTTTTAAAAAAAAAAGGAAAATTATATAGTTAAGTATTGGACTCAACAATAAAGTACAAATTTGAGATTGATGTTAGATAGTTTTTAACGGACCAAAAAAATAAAATAATAATAATAATAATATAATTAAGTTGCAACTTTTCCCATTGTAACAAACCTTTTGATGTCACAAAAATAAGTTTTGAATTTCATATTATGGTGTAGCAAATTTCTTGTAAATATATAATAAATGCATATATATTTCTTTTGCTTTACATTTTTTCTTTAATTATTAGTAGAATTATTACTACTTGTAAAAATGTGTCCTTATTTTTACTAAAATGATTGTTTTATTTATTTTTAATAATTTATCTTATGTTTATTTATGTATTTGTAATTTCTTATTTATTATACATTAATTTTATCAGTTCCTCTTTTATTAGTTTTTAAGAGTGCATATTCTACAATATGATTATGATACGTTAATTGCGTTAGACGTTGGGAAAAAATAAAATTTGTATTATTATTATTATTATTTGAATTAGAGCTAGAATCTGATGTAGTAACTTATATATATATATATATATATATATATATATATATATATATATATATATATATATATATATATATATATTTGTTGTATTCAATTAATTGTTTTTTTGGGAAATTTCCCTTTGTTTTGTACCTAATGAGTATGTGTTTGTGTGATAGTTTTAATATAATTTTTTTTTTATTGCAGTATTTATTTAATTCAGTAATTAGTTAATGGAATGTTTATTTTAAGAGGGGTACAGCAAGCATGAATCTACACAGATAAAGGCAAATTACCCTATTTGCAGTGGAGTTGAGGAAGAGCAATTTCAATCAATCTGTGCAGGATTTGTAAGGGATTTAACATGTACATGTGACAGTATTTAGATCAAACTAAACAGGCACATACTGTAAGTGTCTCAGCCACTGCACTTATGAACTTAATTAGATATTTACAGTTATAGCAGTTGCTGAGAATAAGTTCACACTTCTCTTACTTGTATTAAATAAGCACAGACTACAAAATTAGAATACATATTTACTGGAGTAGCTATACGTTTAGTAGGTCTGCAAAATATGCATGTCCAAGTATGTAGCTGCGAAAGGGTTTATTATTTCTTTACCTTCAGCCAATTTATCTTACAAAAAAGGCTAATTAAAAAATAAATTCTATTAATCGTTAATTTTCCTGCTAGATGAGGTATTCAATAATTTTTATAATCAATCATTTGATACTTATAGAGAGGCAGTTAAACTGTTTTAGTTTACTAAATGATTTAATAAATAATAATCATGTATTTGCAGGCATGCAAAATTAACAAGCTGATCTATAAAGTTATGTAATCATGCTCAATTTTGAAATAATAAACTTCAAAACTGCTACAATTATTACAAATACGATGTTTTAAATGGCATTGCCTATTTGTTTTATTATAAGCTGTCTCTTACTATAAATATATATATCATGTGATTTAAATCATTCCTTAGAAATATTTTGGAACTTAAAGTTAAATTAATAGTTTTAATTGTAAAGATGAAATATTTTATTGATCTAACAAAATGGTCAGCCTTACATCTTGAACTTTGCTAAATTAAATTTAAATACCTTTCATTTGCTGTAATCTGACTTATATTTCTGACCAAACACTTATTAAACTCCTTAGAAAACTGACTGCACTTATTAAACCACTTACAAATAAACCTCAGAGAACTCATAGACAGAAAGAATCACTTAGTTTAACAATTAAGCTTATTATTATCTAGCTAATTACAAGCAAATTATTTGTTATTTGTTTTTCATAGATCTGCTTAAAGCCTATCCTAGACCTGGGTCGGAAAAATTAACCCAAATTGCCGACCTTTAACTTCCCCTTAATAGAAAAAAGCTATAAACCAATAAAGGTGTATCTAAATTAATGGAACTCTCTAAAATTTAAATTGTCTTGCCACTAGGACTAGAATTAAACTCTTCCTTACTTAACACAATAAATTGTTTAAATATTAATAAATATTGGAGCTAACAGTCTTCCAAATCAAATTTATTACTTTAAATTGAAGATTTATTTGCTGGGCATAGTTCTTTTCTGTACTGATTGTGACAAAACCTGAATTAAACTTAAATTATTATTACTCACATCAGATTCAAAAGGTAATTAACAAATTAAGAAGTTTATTTTGCTTTGAAAAAAAAAAAAAAATAAAAATAGTTTTACTGAGCTTCCAAAGCATTTACAGTTTTTGTTAAATTTATAATGGTATTTTGATTTTTATAAATTTCATTATTACTAGGTTTTATTTTATACTTCCATAGTTAGGTAATATTTGTTTCTTTCTTTCTTTTAAATTACTGTTTCTAATAATAAAACAATGTATTGAGTTTTTATAATTATTTAATAATTGTGGATAAGTCAATGTTTATTATTAACATACTAATCTAACAGAGTGTATTATTGAATACAGTTAAAAATATTTCTTAACTTGTTAATTATTTGCAACCATTTAACTTTCACTTAAGGTAACTTATATATTATGTGCAAATTGAAATTTACTTAATATGTTGAGTGTCAACTTATTGTTTGTTATAAAACTCTAGTTTCTTCCTATTGTAATTTGATCAGACTAACAGAAATATTATTTGTTAAATGATAATGTTCTTTTTGTTGTTTATAAATTAAAAATTGTTATTTAAAAAAAGTATATCTATATGTGCATTTGTGGAGTAGGAGTTAAAAAAGAAAAAAACAGAAAAAACTTCCAAATATGTGGTTAGTTCTTCTCCCAACATTTTTATAAGTAATTACTATATATAATTTAAATAATAAATTAATAATTATAATTTGATAGTTTTTTGTTGGAGGCAAAAAAAAAATGATAGAGATAATCACCATCTTTGAATTCAGGATGACATGATAAATAATAAAAATCATTCTACTCCATTCATCTTTAATTATATTTTACTATATTAACATTAATATTACAATATATAACAATGAGCACACATTAACATTTCCTTTATTTGATTGTTTATTTATTTTTATAATAAAACTTAAAATGTTAAAAAGTTATAATAAACTTAAATTTGATAAGTTAATGCTATTTTAGGTTAAGATTATTCTGGTGAAGATAAAGATTTTTTTTTAGAGCTTTCTCCCAGGGAGTCATCTGTGGTATTAAGTTTTATTTGTGATGCCTTAGACTTAGGCATATTTTTTGAGGGAGTCAAGGAGAGATGGCTATAGATTTGTTAATACTTCTGGTTTTTGGAGATAACCTGTTGAGTCTTAGATTAAGGCTAACATTTTCTTCCATTTTATGATAGGCAAATGATAATGGTAGTGTATTTATTTTCTCCTGGAACCCTCAAAAAACACAATGTAAGCCAAAAACGATGAGTCAATTCATTGTGCCTAAATTCCCGTATATAAACCCGGTTGAAACCACTGACATAGCCTTATTCCAAGTAATACTCCATGAAAAAATAAACAAAATCCCTTTTCAGTTCTTCATGTAAGAACGACTTAATCATATTTAAATTTCCGAATGATTAACTTTCATCATGATCAGAATATCACCCTATATCATCACATCATTGTGGTAAAGATGAAAAGTCAAGAATACAATATTAATACTTCTAATTTAATTTTACTGCAATTGACTCCTTGCAGTTTTATTTTATTTTTTCTAGATGTTCTTCAGGGATTTAATGAATTCCAAGAAAGAAATAATTAAAATGGCTATATTTAAACTAAGTTGTAACTAAGAATTTATATTATAGGCCTTATGATGCCCAGGATGGGCGTGTCTTTTTAATTTTATTTTTTACATATATTATTCCCTGAAGAACACATAGGAAAGTAAAAAAAAATTTTTTTTTTTGTTGCACCCAACATTACTTATTAATTTATCAGATTGTATTGATTTTGTAGAGAATTGTGGTTATGTATTAATTTTATTATTATCTAGTCGGTTTTTTTTTTTTTTTTTAATCTATATATATATATATATATATATATATATATATATATATATATATATATAAATAATAAAACCTTTAATTTTTAGGTAATATTCCAAAGAGTTCCCCTAACCCCTTTTAATTCTCTTTGTCTCTCTCTCTCTTCCTTTATTTTAGATTTATTTTTAATTTAACTATTCTTTGTCTACTTTGATTTAAAAAAAATATATAGTTAAGTTTATTTTATTGAGTTGTATTCAAATATTTATTGAAATTACCCATACCCATTATAATTGTGTGATTTTAAAATGTATACTTTTCTTGAAATCAAGTTTGTACTTTCACTGAAAATGCATTTAATTATAACTATTAGTTGTATTTTAAATTGTCTTCTCTTTCTGAAAATATTAAATACATAAATAACTGAATTGCAACTACTTAGTTAACAAGTTTGATTTTTCATTTTAATGAAGAAGTATAAAAGAGTTACAAAAAGTTATGATTTTGAATTATTAATATCTGTGTAATGAAGACAATTTTTTTCTCAAAAATGCTTACATATTATATAAATATATTTAGTCAAAATTCCCTTGCTCTGGCAAAAATAAGTCTCTTTTCAATCTTAACTAAGCATAAGAATATGCTCTTGTTTATCATGTAGCTTTACTGAACAACAAAGCAACGGAGATTAGTCTTCCAATTATTTAAATCCTACTGTTGGGTCTCATTTGTACCTTGATTAAACAAAATAATTTAATAAACTGTTTGAATTATTTTTGTTATAAACTCAAGAGGAGTCATTTGAGCCAACTTACCCACCTTCTAACTCTTTGTTCTAATGTGAATAAACATAATAGTGTACACTCGAGTGCAATCTCTTTCTCTTTTAACCTTCTATTTAGTCTTTATTATATCAAATAGTGATTTAAATGCACCTTCAGTAAATGGTAATAGTACCTGTGTGCTAGCTCCATGCTCCAATAAAAAACTAATAGTCAAGTTTATAGCCCAGTGGTAATTAATAATTTTATATATATAATCCTTTAGGGTATCGAATGAAGTGTTTGAATTTCTATTGTACTTACTTGATTCATAGAACATATCAAATATGTTATTTTATCATTTCAGTACCAAACTTTTAAGTTTTTTAAAAGTAATTTTAACTTTCTTATTAATTGGAGTATTTTTAGCTGTCCTGAATAAATTATAATAATTTAATTAATGTTCTCTTTAAAAATTAAGAAAAGTATACCAGCATATTACCAAACAAAAGTATGTTTTTTTTTATTGTTATGGCCAGTATTAAATTTATTTATTTGAATTAATTTACATATGTGCCCTTTAGAAAGTTAATTGTAACTATTTATTTTTCTTTCAATTATTTGCTTTTTTATATTTTGTTTTATATGTACAGACATTTAATGTAAGGAACTCACGTATTTTTTATTATATTATTAAATAAATCTATTTTTCATAAGAGTACCTTGTACTATACCTCATATTATATACCAATTTTTAAGGTTTATTGAAAGCAGTTTTATCTTATATTATATTTTTTATATATTCAGCTGTAATATTTTTCATTTAACACACTACCACATTTTTTGTTAGAGAGAAAAAAAAAACATCATATTTTGACAGTGTATTAAGAAAGGAAAGTACATTTTCCTTGGAGACAAATATATATCTTATTTTTCATTCTTTACATGTTGGCTGCAGAAAAATAATTGTTTATTTGATAATGGAAACAAGTTTTCTATTGTCTTTCTTAACTATAAGTGTCCCCCCAACCTTTTAACTATTGGTGTCGTCAATTTGCAATTTTATGATATTCGTTAATGCAGAGATCGTGTTATCTTTGGTTTATTCACAGTTCTGTATTTATTAATTTACGTGGCGGGCACTTGCTTTAAAACAAGAGGAAAGACTTGAGAAGAGGGAAGGGGAGGTTAAGGGTCAGAGATAATAAAGGATATCCACATAAGATATTGTAAGTGGGTACCGGTCCCTGAAGTCCACTCTTTCTAATCCTAGTGATACCTTTATCTCCTAATCCCAGCCTAAGTGTTCCGTAGACCACACAGGGCAATTATAATGAATGTATGTCCAAAACTTTTGGCCTAGGGAGATTAAAAGATAGGATAAAACCTTAAGCGAGATACACATAAAAATCCATCATTTTAGTTGTAATATTTGACAACTAACTTTCCTATTAAATTGAGTATTTTTAGCTGTCCTGAATAAATTATAATAATTAAATTAATGTTCTATTTAAAAATTAAGAAAAGTATACCAGCATATTACCAAACAAAAGTATGCTTCTTTTATTGTTATGGTCAGTATTGAATTTATTTATTTGAAGTAATTTACATATGTGACCTTTAGGATTATTTTAAAGTTAATTGTAACTATTAATTTTTCTTTCAATTATTTGCTTTTTTATATTTTGCCCTTATCATTTTGCGTCAAAATTGTCATGGTAAGTGTCAAAACGTTATCCGCCCAAGCGTTCACGCGCAACGCTCGCGTAAACATAAGCTTCAAAAAGACGGGAAAAAAAGTTATTATGGAAGCCTGTTACTTGACTTGTTTATTTTGGTTGTATGTCAAAATGTCACTTGGTTTTGTAAATATAGAAAATATAATCACGGTCTTGTAAAAAGTAAAATTGATCTGTGCTGACCTGACGCTTATTTCAATATATTAGGTATATTATTATAATACTGCGTATTTAATCCAAGAAAAAATTCTAACTTCATGTATTTAATGAGACCAACAACTTTTTAAAATATTTTTTTTTTAGTAAAACAAACACCGGCACTGTTATGAAGTGATAATGATCGCTAAATTTATTAATGTGGACCCAAACATTTAAAATAAAGAAAACTATGTTTTACCGATATCTTCCGTATAACGATTTTAATAAAACTTCTTACACATTGTCTAAAGTACAATTGAAACAGGCATGTAAAATTTCAACTGGATTCAAGCAGAAGCTTTAGAGTAGGGAAGAGATATATTTTATAAAATTTTAAATTAATAGGCCGGGTAGGTAGAAAACAGTCCTATTTTAATCCAACATCCTTTAACAAACATACTCTTTAACTATAAACTCATCATGATCAACTTTTTTCTTATATTCAATATATATTTATTGTGAGAGGCTTGCTTTAATGATACAAATAATGTTTTTTTTTAAATTTCTCCTTAACTCCGCTAGGTGCAAACAGTTAGTTACTTTTAATTTTGTCTCTTTTCTAACTCCGCCATGTTTAAGTAGTTAGCAATGTATACGTACTTAGCAGTGTGATTTTATAATTTATATTTAATAAAAAATGTAAGGAACTTCGTTCCTACCGGGTGTTCCGTGACACCACACGTATTTTTTGACTTGTGAATGTTTTAACATGGATATGTAATAAGGCTGGGGGTCTAAGGAAATTTCCATCACACAAAAATCGACGTTAGTACCAGGAAGTTAGAATCTAACAGGAGCTTGGTCAGTTTTCATTTAGTATTATATCTGATGGGTGTGCTGAAATTTTTCAAAAAAAAATAAACTATGAACCAGGAAGTTTACTTAATAGGAGCTTAATAGTTAGTTTCACTTAAAGTACTATATTTTGTCCCAATTAATGCCAGTCTGAGTAGTGTGCCAGTGTTTTTTTTCATAATTATTATGTTTAATTTATCATTTAATTTTGTTTTGATTATTGATTAAATACACGTCACCCAAAACATTGTGGAGTGTCACTTTTAATATGATTGTTATAGGATATTGTTTTTTTATAGCAATTAAACTAATTATTGAATAACTCTAATTTTACACATAATTTATAAAGTTAAAGCCAATATGCTTTATAAGTTTTACCAATGATGAAGTTAATGCCAAAGGTTTACTATTTAATTATTTAAGGCTATCTAAGCATTGTATAGCTATCTCATTCACTAAAAATTAAATTATATAATTTACTTGTCTCATACATCACGGGGCATAATTGGCAGGGCTGAAAAAAAATTGATTACCTTATCTAGTAGATTATTGTTCTTATGAAACATATGTCCAGGTGATATTTTCTTGATGTCAGATGAATTTGGCCTGCAAAATAAAAGGATCATTAGCAAATTTCAATTAAATCTATTAACTTTTATTGAAATTATTGCTTAAGGGTGCGCGGACGTGTTTGATTTTACAAAATTTCTGTTTTTGTCTGTAATATTAGAGATAAAAATACAATATTTTGTATCTGGGTTCATCAATATATTCTTCAATGCAGCCGCGAGCCCGATTTTTGATTTTCCTCTTTCTTTCCACTTAAGTGATTCTTAAATCCGATTCTATTTATTTTTTAAAAAATCTAGCTCGCGGCTGCAAAAGGCAATTATCTAAATACTCTAAATCCCAAATTTCGTGCAAAAATATTAATTTTTAGAGCCAGGAGGAGTAATTTGGTAAATGGGAAAAAGTGGGATCGAGAGCTAGTGCAGTCTGTCGGATTTTTAGTGAACTAGGCAGGGCCGTCGCGAGAACATCGGGAGCCCGGGGGCGAGCCTTAGCAAAGCACCCCCCCCCCCCAAAAAAAAGAGGGGTCCAGGAAAATTTTTAAAATCTAGGTGCAAAATGGTGAGTTTTAAGAGAATTTGAGACTAATATTCTGGATGGTTCATCATTGGGATTTTAATTTGAAATTTAAAAGTTTCGTAAATAAAGTTTTAACAAAATTTTATGTCACGCTTTCAAACCGTTTAGAATTTTTAAACGGCATCATAGTAGGCCTAGGCCATGACTAAAAGTAAGTTATTAAATATAACTTAAGCCGTCATAAAATAAAATAATAACTGACGAAAAGTCAGGCCCATTAGTCTAATAATAAAAGTACAATATTATTTTAAAACCCAGCTAAGAATATAAATATTGTGTTTTGCAACAAAACATGGCTAATTTAATCTTATGAATTAGCAAAAAATATTATTTATGAAAAAAACAAAAAAAAAAAAAAATCTATTCGCGGTTCAGACAATTATTTCCACATATTACGGCGCAGGGTTGGAAAGAATAAGTGTTCGTTAAATATTTACATTAACTATAATTTTTGTTGTACGCAAAATAGTAAATGCAACAATTGTATGAACAAAAGGTAAATTTCAAAAACAATTTTCAAAGATAAATTATTAAGTTACATTTCCCTAAGAAACTGGGGGGGGGGGGGCGCCCCCTAATCACCGCAACTGATCAAAGTTATGTAATATACGTTTTAATCAGATTGAGTTTGCTGGAGCTTCTTTCAGCGCTGGCCACAGTGATGGGTATTGTTAACAATATTCTAAGGCTTATCCAGAGATTGGTAAACAAGTCCTTTTGGCCTGTGTCTTTAATTGCAAAAAGCTCAATGGAGTTGACTTCATACTCCTTCGTGAAGTCCTGTAAGTAGTTACAGTACCGTGAATACTGCTAGCGCTAAACTTGTCGGGCCGTTGTCGCTCCTCGAGACAAGAACCGATACCGATATACTACCAGACTCGTTCCCTTCCCGGTCCAACCTTATCGGTACAAGTTCCGGTAAGGTTAGGGTTAGAGACTCTAGCACTGTCGGAACAGTGACAAAGAGAGACTTGGCTCCACGGTACCAGAGCATGTGTCCCGACACATCCCTATACCCGACACTGAACCCTAAAAACATTTCTCAAATAAAAATGGTTCAGTATTAAAAATAATTTTTCAAATTGTTAAGGCCCCCCTGCCTCGTGGCGCCCAGGGCGACCGCCCCGGTCGCCCCGCCCTCGCGACGGCCTTGGAACTAGGCTTTACTAACCCCCTCATTACCTTCCTATCGGAGATAACCAAGAGATGGTTAGAGATGGTCAGTCTCTAAGGGAAACATTCAAGCATAAACACGCTATGTTTACACACACTAAGATTTGGCCAAAATTATAAATATTTGTTATTCCAAAGTTTCATTCTATTTTTTTTCTGATAATTTTTGTTTGTTTACAACAGTATTTTGACTTTATATAATTTGAAATTCGTAATTAAAAAAGAGAAATAAAAAAAAACATTGATTTTTTTTTTACATTTTAAAAATAATTTTATTACTATTTTAAAATGATGTTTTTTGAGATTTCAACTGAATTGTCCGTTTTAGCTAAACTTACCGAGAGGTTTTTGCCATGAGGTTCGATCATTGTATTACCCACATTGACACATTTGGTTTATTAACTTTGAAAATGTTAATTTCGGTTGAAATTAGTTTGTAATTTAGGAACTCACCCGATATTTAAAATTTAATTTGTAAAGAGAGAGGATGAATATCATGATTTGGTGGTAGGGATTTTTTTATCTTATTTACATGCCAGGGTTTTCTTTACCTTACTTTTCCTACCTAAAAAAGCAAAAAACTTTTGATTCTATTTTTTGCTGACTCAAAAACTAAAGCTTACTTTTAAGCTAGAGCGTCAAAACTTGAGAGAAAAATCAGTCTTTTTTACACAAGGCAACTCGTCCGGCCAAGCGACTAGGAGGCCAGACACATGTGGCACTCGCGTTCTTATCCCCACTAGTTGATTCAACTAAAAATACTATACAAGGCATTAGGCCCTTCACCCCAGCCAACTTAATTGAGTCGGCTGGGACATTTTTTCACTATGCAATGGCAAAGTTATTTTATTTTCTCTTCTAATTCCAATGTAGACTTATTAATTGAATATGTTCGTATTCGTCCCATGATATGGGACATGAGTTGCAGTGAATACAGTAAATCCTGTGCTGGATCAGGGCGTGAATCTCTTCGAAGGATGATCTTTACATGCGGAAATAATTGAAGAGTTTATCCTCGTGGCTTAGAAGTTTTGGATATAATTGTAAGAAAGCGCCTATTTCCCCTATTCTCTAACAAGGGAGGAACACACAATCTTCGACTAGATAAATTTCATCCTTTATTGCTTTTCAGAAGAGCAAGCTCAAGAAGTACTCCTGCTTCCTCGGGTTCTAACATTGTACTGACCCCCCATTGGCAAGAAAAGTTGAATCACCTAAGCTGCCTCGTGTGAAAGAGGACTAAATTGAGTTTTTGAGTCAGCAAAAAAATGAATGAAAAGTTTTTTGTTTTTTGAAGGTAGAAAAAGTAAATTAAGGTAAAACCCTGGCATGTAAATAAAAAATTCCTACCATCAAATCTCCCCCCCCCCCCCTTAACAAATTAAATTTTAAATATCGGGTGAGTATCTAAATTACAAACCTTCCGAAATCAAAATTTTGTATTTATAAACAAAATTTGTCAAAAGGTACCGGTTAAAATGTTTGCAATTAAGGAACTCACCCTTGTGGACTACTTTGCAGGGACCTGAATTGATTGACTGATTTATCTGTTAGAAATATACTAAAAAGTTTCAAAGACCTCATTTACCTAATATCTAAAAATTTTAGGTATCTTTTTAGTGAAACAATCAGAAGAAACTAAAGCTACGAGTATTTGAGGCGTTGCGTTGTTTTTATAAGTTGTGAATAGTTTACAGTTACTTTGTCCCATGGCCAAATAACAAAAATTAAATATTTTGTTGTATACTTGGAAAGTTTCAGAGCTCAAGAATAAGTAAAAATGCCATCATAATTAAAAGTGAAACCTATAATTTAAACGGTTTGCTAAGTTATTGCCTTTTTAACGTTCATATATTTTATGTAAAACATTTACCTTTTTAGCGAATTCAAAACAATTCACTACTCTTAAAAATATAAAAAAAAAAGATTGTGGCACTCGAGTCCAATAATCCGATTATTTTAATCTGATCAAAAATCGTTCTATGAAATTTAGTATGTATAGGAAAAACACCTTTCTTTGTATTTTTTCATATCGTCTTCAAATAATAAACATCATATAATAATCATTCTATAATAGTAATATTTCTAATAATAATAATTATTTTTATTATATCTTTATTATAACAATATAATTTTATCAACCAATATTGATATAAATAGTATTTTAATCTAGCTGAAGATGAAAAACCAATACATGTTTAAGAAATCAAAAAAAAGATAGGAGCTAATCCTACTAGGTATCTGAAAATTGTGTTAGCCATTACGACCACCCAAAATCACGTATGGGAGCCAATACGGAAACTCTCTTGAACAAACTGCCTAAAACTGACCAAAAAATAAATGAATTATATTTTATTCCCATCCATTACTCATCTAAGGGTACATGGGAAAAACAACAAGTCATATTTCGATCAATAAAGATTTAGTATAACTACGTCTGGCATCTCAATACGTAGTCATGTGAAAAACTGAATGCCGAGGAATAGGGATAAAAGCCCATGAAAACTAAAAGGTGAATTCAAAAGTTTCTGAAGAAAAACAAGTCAACATTTTTTTATCCTCGTGTGTCCATTTTTCTCAACAAATGTTTGCGTAAACTTGAAAATTATATTTCTACGAGCTGAATGGTTTATAGATTATAATTTACCTAATCAAATCTTAGTACCGTCAATAACTTATCTGTAAGACTGAATATTTTTCTCGTTTTTATCAAAATAAATCGCATAAAAAAGAATAAATGCACATTTTCTATCGGATCAATTTGTGAATCTAAACCATTCTTGAATAAACTTCGTACACACAAAATTTCAAAAAATTAGTCTAGCCGTATAAGAGGAGTTCAGAGACGCATATACACGGACAAAGAAATCTATCTATATAAATAAGAAGGAAGTCTGTGGGTGGGTATGTATCTATGTGGGTATGTCCTTTATACAAATCTACAGTTTTATCCCAATTTGATGAATATTTACACACTTTTCCTTAAAAGCAAGGGGGAAGTCACTATCTTCTTGAATTTTAGAAATTTAAATTTTGGTACAAAGGGGTACGGGGTGCAAGTAATGAATACAGGGTCAATGTAATGAATATCCTTCATGATGCATATCGTTCAAAAGCTCTAAGAGCACAGTAATTATTGTTATGTACAGTTTATTCAAATTTAAATTTGGTGGGGGGGTAAATTTTGGATATTTGCAAAATATTTTATCAAAGAGGAGGGGGTATAAGTGGGAGGGATAGAATCTAGATATTCTGACAGTAGAATAATTTAAATGTTTCTTAATGATAGTTTATAAATTTGTCAAATTAAAATAATATTCAGTAGCGAAGCACGGATATCCAGCTAGTATATATGTACATAAAGAAGTAAAAATATAAGTAGGTAACACGCTAGAGTCGTAATACCTGTTATATTTGCAATACAGCGTTGTTAATTTCGGACATTATTGTTATTACCAATTTTTATTATGTGGAGTTATAGAAGCTATAATGGCGTGTCAGTCGGACTTCTGCCTATGGCTCAAAATAAGAATTATTTTTTGCTCTAGGCATTTTATTCGGCAGAGGCAAAAGCGCGTTAGTAACATCATAGCAACTTTTCTGGTCTCTAGCGGTAAGAATAAAAAGTTATAAGAATAAACAGATGCACCAATAAACAAAGGCGCGCTTCACGTAAGAACGTGAGGCGATAATTGCAGGTTTCTGTACGATTAAGTTAAAATTATTAACTTAAAAAAATAATATTACTTTTGTTTAGTAGCCAGCCATATTGGCCGCCATCTTGAAAATATTAAGTGTGAAATTTTAATAGTTGCATATTCTTTTTCTACACTTCAAGACCTTTAAATTGGTGTATAACATGTCATGGTGACTAAAAACATATTTTTGTCACCCGCCATATTGGCCGCCATCTTGAAAATATTAGGTGTGACATTTGAATAGTTGCATATTCTTTTCCTACATTTCAAGACCTTTAATTTGATGTACCTATAACATGTCATGATTACTAAAAACATTTTTTAAAAACATTCTGATTTACACGTTTTGAGGTCCCCTGTGTCCAAAAAAGTGGTTTTTAAAAATGTCCGTCTGTCTGTGCAGACGCCTGGAGCCTAAACTACTGGATCGATTTTGACAAATTTTGGCATACATGTTCAGAAAAATCATACCCCGAGGCAAAATCAAAAAATGAATTTTAGCTTCAAATTTGGGGGCGCTAACCCCCTAAAACTTCATAAAAAATCATGGAAAAAAAAAATATTTCTCGAAAACGGTTCCGACGATTTTGAAAAAAATAAAATGTAGTCCATTTAAATACGAATCTAACGATATAAGCCGTTTTTCTGGAAAAAATCTAGTTTCTGAGAAAATAGCTTAAAACGCGGATGGAGAGAGCCCGGGTTCATTTCCCCGCCGAGGAGAAGTTATTTTTATGATAAATTTTGATGAAATATTCAATAATAATTAAATGTAGCTATGAAAACTAATAAATGGATCGTATATGAGAAAGTTTGTCAGAGTTGTCTCGAACCAATTTTTCATATTCGAGGGCTAACTAAATAACTAAGAACTAGCTAAGAACCATAATATTTGAAGATTATTATAAAGATTTTAGAATCGACCATGATTTTGCAACAACATAGACATGATATTATAATATTCCAGGCTAGACAAATTAAATTATTTCTAACATTTTCAATCTTCAAAAGTACAAATAATCATGTAAAATTATAATTTTCTAAAAATAAAAAACTCAATATTATTTTTCTTACAAAAAACAAATAAAAGTACGACATTAATAACGCAAATAAAATCCATATAATTATGTCAGATAAAAATGTAAATATTGTGACGTTTTAGAAAACAGAAATAAATTTTTAAAAAATACTTAGACCTACATGGTAATCTAACCTTCCGTGGAATGTGATTGTCAGAGACATCTAGCGGCAAAAGTATGCAACAAGCTTTAGGGTATACGCAGCCTTAACACCAAATGTTTTAACATAATCACTCAAATATACTTATTATTTCTCTTAGGAGTAGGAAGCCTTCACCCTATTCAGTTACTGTGTCTAACATTATTGGTCTAGGTTCTCCAGAATATATTATTCTATTATTTCTCAAAACAAAATTCTCAATTTTACGTTCATGGAAATAATATGTTACATCCTCATTTTAACATTTAACATGTCTAAAAGCGCATCTACACATTCACGACTCGCCAGCACTCACAACTGGCATCCCATTTGTCTCCATAATGTGAACCAAGAGTTCACCTCATCGATATAAAAATTGTGATTTAATTGCAGGGCTAAAATTGCTATTATCTCTGAGATCCAACCTTCGAACAGAATGATCTCGATACAATAATAATCTTTAACTCATATTGATGCAATGTTAGTAAGGTTTAACTAAAAGAAGCGTAGCAATATAATTCTATGTTTGATCTATACATTAGTAGCTGGGATATCACTAAAATGAAATGAATGTAAAGATCCTACTGGTATTTCATGAGATATCTGACACTAAAAATGTCACCTACTGGATCCAGAGATCATCACAGCCACATCTGTCATCTATCAAGAATCTCTTGTAGGGGCAGCTTGTTTCGTTACTGTCCTGCAGAGAGTTCAGAGTCAGAATCTCTGAACTGCCAGGTGAAATGGAAAGTAACTGCAGACCTGCCTCTAACACTGACTGGTTTGGAGAGGGAAGCCGAGGTGAAATGGCATTGTACAGATGAAATAATAGGATGTGACCCTTTACCGAAAACACAAGCTAATATATGTACTATAAGTAGGCTTACCATACGTCCGAATTTGAAACATCTGTCCAGTTTTCCGTCCGGATTTTAAGATAAATCAGAAAGCTAAATGGGTTTCCCTACTAAATGAAGAAACCCCAAAAACTCATGAGAAATGGAAATAAATATTTGAAGCATTTTCTAGAAGAAACGTCTCTTCTTTAATATATTTAAAATAGTAGAATTCGCCATGGGTACTTATAGGCTCTCACTGAACGTATTTTTTCAATGATGGGGGTCTATATTTGGATGCCTGAAAGAGGAGATTAAATATTAAAAGAGCCTCTTAATATTAAAGTAAATTCTATTATCACATGCTCAGAATTCCACGACAAAATAAAAAATGACAAGCCCTTTCTAAGGAAAAATAGTTCATCTTAAAAGTATGATTGACCCAGCAGATACTAGCTAAAGTTAAATGTGATATTAATAAATAAGTATTAATAAGTAAATATTAATAAATAAATATTATCAAATATTGTATTAATAAATTTATATATAACGTAATTATATATATGTAACTTATTTATTTTCCCAATTGCACAAAAAAAATATAGGTAAATATACATATTTTTTTTTGCAATCCCCCCCCCCCCCCCCCCCTGAGTTCATCTGTCTGGATCTGGCCTTCGTAAATTATGGTAACCCTAACTATAAGTCATGATTAACTTTTAAATTACTAAGACAAGGCTATAGATATTACAAACAAAAGATTACATTTAATTAACTGACAACCAAATATTACTAACTTAATTAAAAATTCTCAAGGGACTCCTCTCTAAAAACCGCTCCCAAAATGACAAGTGAACCAAATACACATTCGCCTTGCTATTCGTGGGAATGTGTAGATGCGCTTTAAGATCTTAGATCTCACTTAGCACTCCTCATTAGGTTTAGGTAATGTATTTTGCTTTGTTGTTATTGATCCACTCCTTCCTCCTAAGAAGTGAAAAAGCTTCATTAGTCATTATTTACTACATTAGTCATTATTTTTTACTTTCTTATGTACAAATTACTTCTTAGAATTTCTTATTAGAAATACTTCTTATATATATACAGTAGTCGCCGCTTAATGTGATCACGCTTAATGTTATCAACCGCTTAGTGTGATCAAAATAGCTTGGAACGGTCCCACCCAATACCGATTCATTAAAAATTATCCGTTTATTGTTATCAGAATTTTGTTTATTGTGATCAATGTCGAGTCGAGATCGTTAAATTTTTTTATATCATTTTCGGGGAAAGGACTAGAGCTGTGACAAACCGAGAAGAGTTTCGTCTAACACCCGCAGTATTCTCAGAAAGTATACCTCACGCCACCTTCCCCTTCCCATCTATTCCTACATAGACATAGAACATCAAAACACCCATTTCTCCCCCTATTTCTACGAAATTTCACTTACAGAGCTCAGTGTGTTATTGTCTTCCATTCGTTTTTTTACTCTTTCGTCAAATTAACATTAAATTTATACAAGTTCGAAGTCGATTAGCTATGTTATAAAAAGTGTTAAACGAAGAATGACTGCTTCAAAACGTAGTGATCCCAGCTCGTTGGGGAAGTTAGACATCATTAGATCGTACAATTGCCTTTCGACCGAGATGAGCCAGCAGAAAGCCGCAATTAAATTGAACATTTCTCAGCCATTGCAGAATAAACTTCTGAAACAACGGAAGGATATCAAATGTTCCTCTTTAAAGAACGAGAACCAAACCCACAAAAGAAGAAGATGTTGAGTGTGCCTTAAAAAAATGGGTTTTGAAAGAGAGAGGAAAAGACGGTCGTGTTAATGGTTCTTCACTTTGTCAAAAAGCTGAGGAATCAGAAAAAAAAGTGGGAAAAACTGACTTTATGGCTACAGAAGGATGGTTTCATCTTTGGAAGAAACACGGAAACATCTGTTTCACAAAATTATACGAATAACAGGCTGAAGTACATCATGAAGGGGCACATTCCTGGCTACAGACAAAATGACAAGAATTACTGGCCCAATAGTCATCGGCTGATGTATTTAACGCCGACAAAACAGGCCTATACTTTGGAGCTTTACCGGAGCAGACATACGCTTTGAAAAATGATAAGACCAAAGGCACAAAGACCAGTAAAGAACGCTTGACGATACTATGCTGTGCTACTATGGCCGGAGAAAAAAATAAATTGCTAGTGATTTGAAAAAGCAAACGGCCGAGGTGTTCTAAAGAAGTGAAGAAGTTGTCAGTTGACAATGAGGCTAACTCAAAAGCCAGGATGACTAGCCCAAATTTCAATGATTAGTTATTCAAATTGGACAAAACTCTCACCCGCAATATTTTATTGCTTCAATTCTGTGCCGAGAACTTTCTACAACACTATCAATATGAACGTTTTGTATTTGACGAATAAAAAAATCTCAAGTTTAATCAACAATTGAACATTATGTCCAAAGATAGGAATGTTTTACTAATAACTAGTACACGTATGTGTATTAATACATTTATTTGTATTACATAGTTTCGTTCCTTAAACAGCTTTAAGTTAACGTTTATGCAAAATATGTACCTATGTACTTATTTTCTAATGTGTAAATCGCAAGTGTTTTATGTGTGTACGAAATAATCACGGTGTTTTCCTTTTTTTTTAGTTTTACTCCCTCCAGTAGTGCCTTTTGCTTATTATTATCAGTCGGTTAATGTGATCACTAGGCCTTGGTCCCAAAGTGATCACATTAAGCGGCGACTACTGTATATAAAAAGAAAGTATTGTGATGACACAAAAATACCATTTGAAATGTCCATTTTATGGCTTAACACGTTTTAAGATCTCCTGAGTCCAAAAAAGTGGTTTTTTACTACTAAATCTATTTTGATCAAGTTAGGTACACATGTTCAAAACATCATCTCTCTTAGGGAAATTGAGAAATTAATTTTAGTTTAAAATTTGGGGGCCAAAATCTGTAAAAGAATAAAATGAATTAATTTTATTGCAATAAAAAAAAACCTATCTCTAAAATGAGATAGGTAATGATTTACCAATTTTTGTTTAATAAGTGTGAATTTCAATTTAAATTTGTCATTAGTTTTCTCAGAAAATTTTAATTTCTGAGATAATTGCAGATACTTAGAGGCTGGGATTCAATTCATTACCATGTAGGATTATTATCCAATTTTCAATAATTATTCAATTTATCCTCGAAAGCGCGTAATAACTAACAAATGGAAACACAATTAAAGAAGGTATAAATAATCAAATTTTTTAATATTTGTAAATTTGATGAAGTGATGTACATTAATTAGATTCCACACCCAGTCAACTATATAAAAATGGAAATTGGGGGGGGGGGATAATTGATTTCCAAATAAAAAAGTGAAACATCCAGATTTATCAGATATTGATGGTTTTTTTCTGAAACTAATTATCCATTTTAAGGGCCCTACATATGATCTGACCGGGTCGGCCCGACCAAGACGGGTCCCAATCTAGTCGGTCGTAGACTCTGCTACACACCTTCCCAACTTAGTTAGTCCACCAACAACTTAGTAGGCCACTGTAAAACAATGTAATTTAATACTTTGAAATAACAAACCAAATAATGAATTGAAATAACAAACCAAATCGTAAATAATGATAGGCTTGAACTGTCCAAACCAGCTGATTATTATCAACTTGTCCGACGACAGCGCTACATACGGCCTGACCTAGGGGGTCGGGTGGTAGTGCCCACCCGACAGCTGACTTAGTGCACCGACCATGTCAGGCTAGTGCCTCGACTACACACCCCCCGATTTCTCACCCAACCTGACCAAATTGGCCCAACCGCCCGACCAAGCCAGATCGTGTGTAGGGGCCTTTAGCCCTACTATACTAGCAACGTTATCAAAAGCTTTTTGTTATAATTAAATAATTGAGTATAGCTATAGATTCAAAGATCCTACAAACCTACAGATATAAGAGAATCAATTAGCAAACCTACAGACAGCGCCGGCTCTAGGACATTTGTCGCTCTGGGCAAACAAAGCTTCCCCCCCCCCATATTTGATAATGAGTTGTAATTTTCACTGTGACTGCACAATTAAGGTCCATTTACACACATCAGTGGCCGTGACAGTGACGGCACAGTATCGTGACCGGCCCGTGATCCCACAGACGAATTTAAAATATTCTTTTAGGGATTTGAAGGGTGTTAATTGGTCTGACCCGGCACGTGTCAGTGACAGTGAAAAAAATACTGTCGCCGACACTATACAGTGAAATTTCTGTTATTTTATGTGGACGATATTTTTCTGAAGTGAAAAAATAAAAAAATTATTATAAAATAAAATAAACATTTTTTAACAAAAAAAATTATAGTTTTTGGTATTGTTTAATTTAGTTTAAATGTTTAATTTAGTTTTTGGTATTTTTAAATTATAGTTTTTGGTATTGTTTAATTCAATAAGGTATGGAACGTGAATGCCCGAGTTGGATAAGGTAATTTGCTGGTATATTCAAAAAGCCTTGTAGAAGTACATTTCCTAAATTTTAATTGGCAAAAATTCCCCCATCACAGTTTTGAAACAAAGTTCTTTAGCCCGGGAGTGAATCAGAAAAAATAGACTGTCACAAAATCTTTCAATGACGATAACTTGAGTAAAAGCTGACCGAAGTTTGTTGAAATTTGGTATATATACATATTCATTTTACCAATGCCCAGGACGAGTTCTTTGGACAACGTTAATCGCCTATGTGCTTTCCCGCAACGCTCGCATAAACGTAAACTATTAAAATGTAAAATTGGAATTTTACGACGGGAAAAAATGTTAACTTCATTAATTCAATGAGACAAACAACTTTTTAAACAATGTTTTTACTGATATCTTACGTTATAACGTTACATTTTTAAAAAATGCTATACACTTTGAATTGAAACAGGCATGAAAAATTTCATCCTGATACAAGCAGTAGGTTTTGTGTAGGGAAAGATATGTTTTATATTTTAAATTGAGTATAGGCCGGAACAGGACTGTTCCTTGCCTACTACAACCATCCTCCTTAACGATCAACTCATCATGATCCACTAAATAGTTAGTTACTTTTAATTTTGTCTCTTTTCCAACTCCACCATGTATAAGTAGTTAGCATCGTATACTTAGCAGTGTGATTTAATAATTTATATTCAATGAAAAGCGTTCAATGAAGCGGGTTTGTTCCTACCGGGTGTCCCGCGACAACACCGCCACACTTATTTTTTCCCGTATGCACTACTTCGATAGCAATAAAACTGCAATGACCGTCCACAAGAGCGAGTAAGACTATTGAAAATGTTATTATTATTTTTTTGTATTTATGGAATAATGACTTGGTGTTTGGAAGAGCCTGGATAGTATCGTATTTTCCATCCAAAGCTCCTACGCAGTTAGGAAAATTCCATATTTCTTAAAAATCATTTGCAATGTTCTTCCTCTGTTAGGCATCAATTGGTCCATCAGATTTTTAGTAATTATTTTGCAGGTTTCTCGTAAGATCTTATGAACTGTGCAGTGCCCTAGCTAGCACTATAGTGCACAGCCACACAAAAGACAAAACCCTTCAAATAGAAAACAATATTGGATCATGGCACTGCCCCGTCACTGTCACGTCACTGATGTGTGTAAATGGACCTTTATTGTACTAGTGAAAATTTACTCTTCTTGCAAAATACTACTAGCGTATGTAAAATCTTCAATAAGACCATTCATAACCAAAGAGTGAGAGAGGTCTATCTTAATAAATAGGATCAACACCAAAATGTTCAGCGATTTATTTTGTAATTTGGCTGAGTTGTATCCTGTTAATCGCTAATGAGTCAAATATTTTCAACACCCTTCCAATTTTGTTTTTATGGCA
This sequence comes from Gerris lacustris, assembly GCA_951217055.1. Lineage (NCBI taxonomy): Eukaryota > Metazoa > Arthropoda > Insecta > Hemiptera > Gerridae > Gerris > Gerris lacustris. Next base: position 49,999,316 of record OX578278.1, read on the forward strand.
GTAACTAGGTTTATTTCTATTCACTGCATGGTGTTACTCGCTGCGTTTGTTTGAAAAAGAATGTCAGCAGACGATGAACTGAAATGCTAGATGCATGGTTAGCGATTTTGCCTCTAAAGAAATCTTTGGGTTATTCGCTTTTTCCGGGGAATTGATTACGGACAGCCTTCACAAGCTCTGAACCCTGCATTTCCACCTAGTTTCGCTCATAGCTGTGACTGTAAAAGTTTCAGCATTTATCTTCAAAATCGACCAGTTCTTTTACACATCCACACTAAAAAGGGTAAAGAGCCGCTGCAATACGCCAAATAGGCAGAGGCTTTGCTTGGGTTGGTAGCGCCGAGAGACGAGGCTCCCTCCATTGATATTGTGCACAGAACCAACACCAATCTACTCAATCTCGACGAGCAAAAAAAGATCGTCGATTTCAATTAGGCGCCCCACAATTCTGCGCTCGGGAACAGCCATCCCCAGCCATTATTGCATAATTTATTTGTTTCCCCCATTTTGGGTCCAAGCTTACCGTAGGTAACGGAAGCTATGTGATCGTTCTGAAGAACGAAAAAATTTTATATCTCCGATTTCAAAAATTCCAAGACAGAAATCCGTTTCAGACATCAGGGACCAATTTTGGTTCCGTGTCTGTCTGTCGTTCAATAATTTTTGCGAACCAACATATCTTAAAAACTACACGACCAATATTAATGAAATTTGGGTGGTAGGTGATGAGTAGCCCATTGTTGGTCCCATATAAGTTTCAACATTCTGCGCTCATTTGTTTCTCTTCCTCATGCGCACAAACATTCATTAATTTACACCTAGAGCTTCAAAACTATACTTATCTGATTTGTATGAAACTTTTATAGTTAATCGAAAATAACCCCCAGATAACTTTGAACCGTCTGCGCTCTTTAACTTTTGCTTAATTGATACTTTAATTCAAGTAATAAATCAAAACAATTTTGACAGATTAAAAAAATGGGGGAAACAATTAAACAAATTAGACAATTTGGCTTGTAAAAGAATAAAATCAATAAAGTACGTGATAGGATACGAAGAAGCTATGTGCCACACTAGTCTATTTTTTAATATGTCAAAATTGTTTTGATTTTTTACATGAATTAAAGTATCAATTTAGCAAAAGTTGAATTGCGCAGACGGTTGAAATGAATCTAGTGCTATCTGTGGTCGGTTTGTTGAAAGAAACCATAAAAATCAGATGAGTATTTTTGAAGATATAGGTATGAGTAAATGTATGATTGTGTGCATGTTAAAGAGAAGGTTGAAACTTTTATGTAACCAACAAATGGCTAATTATGACCTACCATACAAATTTCATTAAAATCAGACGTGTAGTTTTTAAGATATGTTGGTTCGCAAAAATTGAGCGACAGTCAGACAGACAGACACGGAACCAAAAATGTTCTCTGATGTCTGTAACGGATTTCTGTCTTGGAATTTTTAAAATCGGAAACATTAAATATTTTCGTTCTTCAGAACGACCACATAGCTTCCGTTACCTTCGGTAAGCTTGGAAGCAATACTTTAAAAGCTCTTAATCTTTCAGCTATAACCGATTTAACTTTTCCACCGAGTTAGCTAATTATTGGATCGTACTCGACACAAATATTCGCATCAACGGTAGCACCCGGCGACGCCCCCGTGAGTTCGACGCCCCGTGCCATTGCCCGCCCCTAGAGCCGGCTCTGCCTACAGATATAAGAGAATCATTAATATCAAGTACTGACAAGTGCATTGTACATGAAAAATTACCCATTCTACTATACTGAAGTTTACCTATGAGGAGTCAATTCTTAGGTTACTCTTTAGATTAGGCAGTTTGTTTGTCCACTGACTGATTACTTACAATAATAATTTGATCCATCTATTAAAAAACTACTATTAATACATTTATAGAAGGTGGCAATAAACCTAAGGTTTATTATTTATATAATAATTTGATTAAATTGCAACTAAAATTTATTTTTGTCACTTAATTGTAAACTTTGATCGTTTGCTGGGACAGAGCCTGGTGCAGTGGGTGGAGCAGATAAAACCCAAGATAGTGAAACCGTATCACAGGCTTGAAACACAGACTCTAATACTTGCAAGGCTTCATGAAACCTGTGATTTATTGAGGAGAGCTCTTCGTATTCAGCAACTAGCAAAGCGTTTACCTGAGCAGGATCCCCTTAAAGCTGCCATCACCATTTCTGAATTAGGTATGGTTACAATTTTTAGATTTTGATCTCAATCTCTCTTTATTAATACAAGATTTCTACTGATTTAGAATTATTTGGATAGGCATTAAAGTTCCAATAGTTTTTTCCCCAAATATACTCTTAAATAATAATTAGTTGTTCTCAAGAACAGTTCCTGGAGACAAGTAATGTGAATGAGGTATCTTTATTTTTTTTATACAACACTTTTTTAACATATTTATCTTAAATCTTGCTGTGGATACTTTTTGTTGTCCCACTGTAATGCGACTTGTATACTTTAAAAGGCAGACCAAAGAATATGATTGTACTTAATTAACTGACTTCATAAACCACACTAAGTAACACTTCATAAACTAAACTAATTATATTAATAAGAATTATATTAAACTAAAGGAAAGACAGAAACCCCCCCCCCCCCACACACACTCTTTGCTGGCAGTTAAAACTAAAAACGGACAGACAAATCAAGAGGGGAGGGGGTTTTATCTTCATGCCATGCAATAGACTGAAAATCCCCCACACGTATTTATAAAGTCATAATTTAAGACTTTAGAGTGAAACAGAAGGTAAGACAGATTTTCTATGGGGCCATTAAGGACGCCATGGAAAATGCTTAACCTTTAAAATTCTCGGGAGTCTTGATACAATAAAGTCAAGGGACCACTAGTATATCCTATATCCTCAGCAAAATATATTTTTAAATCCTGCTCCTGATTTTTGAAAGAATAAGGATATATTTCATCCTCCTGCCCACTGAGAGTATGATAACTAACTAAAGTTCTTTGAGTGTATTTGTAAAGCTGGGCCTAACAGCTTAGACTGTCCGTCTGTTTGTTCGGCTGGATCATACACATGCTCAGGCGGCAGGCCTTCAGACAGACTGTTCCGTCTAGCACCAGATCATGCCTGCCAGATAATGTGTACCCGGCTTAAAGAATATTTTTATATTATTAAATATCAGCAAGGTTTTGAGTTAAATTTAAGTTTAGAAATAGTGCTTTAAGCAAAATAACTAGTTGATTTTATTCAACTTAACCACTTAATTTATTTATTTTTTAAGAGGAGCTATCTCATGATGTTGACTTATCTGGTCTTGAAATACTGGAGTCAGAAAATCGGTTAATCAAAACTGAAAAAGTGCGAGTTGCTAAACAAGCCTCAGCAATGGTGTCTCAGGGACTTCTTCAGCTCAATCAGAATCAAGTATGTATATATAAATCAGAGTTTGAAAATTATAATGGAAACTTGGTCACAAAGAAAATATATGTATATAATATACATCGATACCTTATAACACAAAGGTGCTAAGTCCGTTGTACAACATTTTTGTTAAATTGAAAAATTAGTTTTGCAATATGCATAACTCACATTGTAAAGCACTCTTTGGATTTATAATGTATTATTTATCTTAGTTGCACTTTTAGGAAATGTCCTGTAAAAGAATTTTTCTAAATCATGTAATAATATCCAATTTATGAGCAATAATAGCAAAATGAATACGGACATAGCACCTTTACACTTAACTTCAATCATACAGTTGGACATAGAACACTTACCTAAGCACATCAGTTACGAAGTACCTGAGACTTTTGTATTCTGATTCCAAAATTGTATTTTTTTTTTTAAAGCCGTTTACAGTCTGCTCAGGGTTTCATTAAAAGATAGTAAAATTAAATAGAAAAACGAAAAAAAAAAAAAAGAAAAAAAGTAAAATTAAAAGTACTAAAACTCTCTCGATGTTCTAAATATTGGACATAGCACATCTGACCTCTTGTAAAATTCTCTATTCAGGACGTGAAACATTTTTTTATTTCACTATTTAACCATATTTTTATTATTTTTGGACATAGCATGAGTGTGAATTAGCAAATTAATGGTAGTGACAAGTCAGTAATGCCAATATCTCAAAAATGAAAAAAATGGACATAGCACCTTTGTGTTTTAAGGTATCGACATATTGTTTTATTAATTTTCCCCTCTAAAACTAAACTTTCAAAATATCAAATCATATATGTAAAAGAAGCAAGTACTAAATAATTTAAAAGCATTTTAGCTAGCATTTAGCAGAACGTAGGAAGCTGTTGTTTATCTAGTAATGTCTGAGTATCCATTTGTTAAACTATTTTCACTGAGAAAATTACAAGAGCTTGGAATTTCTAATTTGGCATGATGTTAGAGCTTGATAACCAGTTAAGCCACCAAATTATCTGAGTTTTACTGTATACTTTTTCAATTTTCAAGATATAATACTTATTTGTTTAAAATTAGTTTTTTCTACCTAAGGAAACACGATGGTTTGCTTAGCTATTTTTAAAAGATTACCTTTCAGGTTAGTGAAAATAAATTTAAGAATAATGATGTATATATTATATTTGATTAATTATAGGTCAGTACTGGATTAGAAATACAGAAAAAACTAGGTAGTGTGGAATCAGAAGTTCAAAAAATTATGGAAGATCGTTTACAGCAAATTGAAGAAAGTGTGCAGTATGCATTGGATGTATCTAATCTTGTCCCACAGAATAGAGGTAAATGTATAGAAGTATATTAATTACTACGCTGCATAAGAATCTTGGTTTTAGTTAGAAGTATAAATGTGCATCAAAAGTTCAGAAGACGGATATTTACTGTCTCAATGCATACTCTGATTTCTTTCTTTTCATATTGGGGCTGTAGATAACCAGTTGTAGTGATTCTCAGCCTTTGTACATTGAAGTTCATTATACATATTATATTCCATTAAACTTACCAAATTCATTAAAATCTCTAATGATAATTAGAATTTTTCTGAGGGAAAATTCCTGGCCTAAATTATTTTTTTATTTATCTTTTCAATTTCTCTACACAAAGTAATAGAATGAGAGGAAGAATTGTGCAAACGTTTAATTTTGATAGATTTACATGTTTTAAGGTTCCCGGAGTCCAAAAAAATTTAGATTTGTAATCTGTACACTTACATGGAGACTAAATTACTGAACCAATTTCAATGAAATTTGGTGTACATATGTAAAAAACCATACCCTAAAAGAATTTTAGCTTTAAGTTTGGGTAACCTGTCCTCAAAATACTATTTTTTTAAAAATAAATAAATAAATAACATTTTAAGTTTTTGGTAGTTTCCATACTACGGAAAGTTTAAATTTTAATTTAAATCAAATTATAATTATTATTTATTACGGGAAACAGACAGTGAAAAATACATTCGCCGGAATGTATTTTTCACTGTCTGTTTCCCATAATAAATAATAATTATAATTTGATTTAAAATAAATAACATGTAAAACAAATTTTTCTCAGAGTTTAAAGGATTTTTTTTTTTTTAAATATTAAATGCTGCCTATTTATATCCTGGAAAAAATCTAGAATCTAAATAATGGGTCACACAGTAACTCAGATTGATGATGATTGATGACTGTCAAAATAAAAGTAATATATATCATGAGAAATGAAACTATGGAAAATGGACCTGCTGATTTTTACATTTAATTATGATTACCAAAGAAGATAGATAGATCTTTTTGTTATTAAATCTTACATATTACTATATAATCTCGCTTATAATATGCACAATTTTTACTCTTTTCTTTTAAAATAGGTGTGTGTATTATAAGTGAGTGAAAAAAGTTACCTAATGACTTTTCCAACTTGAATTTTTGCCATTATATTTAAAATAACCATATAGTGCAAACTACTTGCTACACACATTACAAGATTTCCTATGAAGGGGGAAGAAGGAAAAGAAGGACGCGATCAATAACCCTACTTCAGATCTCACAGATAAACGTTATGCCTATTACAATGCAAGAAATATAGACAGAAACACAAAAAGACAGTAAACTTCGTGCGATTTTAGAACATCTGGAGTATGGTACAAGTCTACAAGACTCTTGGATACAAGAAGTCTTGGATTGGTGGATAATGAGTGGACCTTGCAGGGCGGGTGTTTATTTAAGGGGATACGAGTAGTGATACCAGAACATATCAAACAGAATGTACTTAATGAACTACATGTTGGACACATCGGGATCAGGGATCACTAAGATGAAGTTACTAGCAAGGAGTCATTGTTACTGGGTTGGCATCGATAAAGATGTAGAACAAATGGTCTGGGGATGTCAGGCATGCTGTTTGAAACAGAACGAAGAAGCAAAGGAAGCAGTGTCGGGCTGGCCAGGTCGGCAAGTCAGCATTTGCCGAGGGCCAACGAAGTTAAAAAAATCATCATTTTTAAATATTTTTCTCCAATGCCGTTAGATTTATTCAATTGAAATAAATTATTGATAAGCATAAATACTAGCTGGTCTCTTGTGAGCCCCAGCTAGGCAGGCAGGTGCTTTGTATGTGCCAGGTACTTGGATAATCCAGGTACTTTTATAGACCGGGTACTTTTATATTCCTGGTGATTGGAATTTTTAAGTTTAGGAAGGTAGCGCCCCTCGGGAATGTGCCGAGATAGGATTAAGATATCAAATAAATCACGAGATTTTGTCCACTGCTGCAGCCCCCGTCTCCCAGCGGTCCCGCTTATTTTTTTATGGAGAACGTGTGTGAAAGCTACCGTCCGTTGGAACATCGGCAAATTGACCAGCTGCGCTCCTCTTCAATTAAGAGAGGAGGACTGACACACAGCGGCGCCGACTCCTAAGGCCCAAGGGGCTCGAGCCCCCCAATAATAAGTCTAGGGGGACTCAGCCCCCCCCCCCCCCCCCCCAAAAAAAATATGATTGTAAATATTAAACAAAATTAGTAAGCTTTAGGAGTGACCCCGAATAGAGATAACTGAGTAACCTATAATTTATTGAAACAGCAAATTACGGAACGCTCATGGATATATTTTCTACTAGGCCTACATAATATTTAGCTTTTACTATTTGGAGGTCTTTTAATTCTCCAAATTAGATAATAAATATGTATTCAAACAATATAAATATTCGTACAATGGAGGATGGTTACATTAACTAAGCGAAACTCTAATACACATTAAACAGCTTGAAAACATCATCAACATCAAGCCCCATTGAGAGGGGTGGAAGGAATGGTAATATTAAAAAATAATATTTATAAGAATATTAATAATAATTAAAAATAGACTGCCAATTAGTGTGGCACATAGCTGGCACTCAGAAAAAATTATAAAGAATAACTTTCAACTAATTACACTTATGTCTTGGATAAATTTATAGATTTATACTTTTTTGGTACAGAGTGCATGGTCCAAATTTTTTGTACGATTAATCTTCGTTTCAGAACAAGCTTACATTTTTATAAAGAGTAACTTTTTTTCAAATTTTTTTTTTTTTTGGAATTTACACGTATAAGCAACTCAAACTGGGGACATCCTGTATACCTAAATAACAATTATAAATGGAATCTTGTGTACATTGTGCAGAAGCATAAGTTATCCCCGAATTTGGATTACGGTATATTTATGCTAATTTTAAATTTTCCTGAAAATTTCAGCCTAGCGAGATTTTACTGTATTTACATTTCATTAATTTATTGGTAAATCCGTCTAAGCATTGGAAAACTATTAAAGAAGAGAATGGAATAATACACAGGGCTCGATTTGAGGCGGAACGGCGTTCCGGGACCTCTCTCTCTCTCTCTGATAAATTAAAAAAAAATTATCGGCACTAAGATTTGCACTAAGAGAGTGGGTTTGTATCTAAAACGGTACTTCTTTAGATTGTTACTCCCTATGGTTTTTTTTAGAGTATAAATTACTTTGACTAAATAACTATTAAGACAAAGGGGTGTTAGTCCAACATACTTTGGGACAAAGGAATATCACACTTCTGTTTTTATAAGGGGAATAACAGTCTAAAGAAGTGCCTCTAAAACTGCTTAAAATGCTGTTTTTGAACGTTTATTTTTCAAATTTTTCCCGGGACAGGATCCTCGGACCCCCCTTCTATAGAGGGGGGGGGAGAGGGTAGGTTGTAGTTCCGGCACCTCAACTTTTCTTTTTTTCTAGATATCAAGCACTGATAATACATATAACATGGACAAGGTAAAATATTAAAATGATTTCCAAAGGACAGTTCATCGTTAATTATAATTTTAACTTTTATTTTATACATAAAATATTAATATATGATGTTCCCTTTGTTATATATAATTTATTAAATTCTTTCCTGTATTTCAGGGTAAAAATGAGTAATTATATACCCCGAAAGACAGGAAAGCATTTAATAAATTATTGTTATCTAATTTTTATATTGATTTAGGATACTAATTTGTATTATTTATTAAAATATATAAAAAATTGGGTGTATTAATTTTAGGAAATCAGGCTCGAGTAAGTGGCTCTATTCCTGGCAATGTTCAGAATTTCCGCTCTAAGCTATGGTCTGCTTGGGAACATGCACTGAATACCACAGTTTTCCCCTGCTGCGCTCAGGTAATATATTTGCATTTTTAATTTGCCTTTTTGCTTTCCAACAGTATTGCTTGATAATGTCATATTTATCATATTGGTCAATCTAAAGTTTAAAAAAGTATATAACTAGACCATGAATTATTTCAAATGAATAATTCTTATGGGACATATGGCCTGGACACATAGTCCATATAAGTGGGTGGGACTTGACACATCCACTTGTTACAATTATCAGTATGAAACATGCCTTATCTCCCTGGTATTCTAACCAGAGTTAGCGAGTGAGCTAATCACTCAGCTATGCAGGTCCCTGATTTATTATTTATAACTTTTCTATTTAAAATAAATTATAAATAACCTACATTATCTTCATTCATGAATAGGTACAGGCTCGTTCACTACCCTACTCTCACAATTATAATTGATTTTTTTACAGCATGTGAAAATGAAGGAAGAGCTAATGGGAGCTCAAGATTTTCATATTTTACCTAAACATCAAAATCTCGAGCTCTAATTGGCTCCCCTCCCCCCAGGTTTTTTATTTGCCCACACTATCAAAAATCAGTTCTAAATGTAAAACTAGTGTGGGTTTGTACCTAGTATTTTTATTGCACTATTAAATTCAAAAGTCTTATTCCATGATTTGGATATGATAATAAAATTATTTACTAATTTATTAAAATTTTATTTCTTTAACCCTAGAACGCCTTTTTGGGGTCCCACAGACCCCATACAAACTATAATTAAGTTTTTTTATATTTTATTTGCATTTCTCTAAACCTAGACTCCCTTCTAATTTACCTTTGAACCTTTCTGTGTAAATACTGATAACAATATCTATGTTATTAGCTTTAGTTTTCCTTCAGTATTCATTAGAGTTAAAGTTGGGGTCCCATAGACCCCTGTGGGCCATTAACGTAATTGTTTTATATACCACTGTTAACTGTCTTATTTTTTTATTGTATTAAAAAACTTATTTTATATTTTTTTGGGGCTGCTGAAATGTTTAAGACTGTATAAGTTCCAAAATAATACTTTTATTACTATTAGTAGACGCATATAAATTCATATAAGTTGAAGGTTTAGTGGATCACAGTAAGGATTTAAGGCCAAAAATGCTTAACTTTGACAGAGTATGTAAGAAAATCTATAATTTTTTTTAATCATTTTTGTTCCTGTTTTCTGTAAAACAACTCTTAATATATATAAATAAAAAATATTAACCCAATCTAAGGAACACAAAATTTTATGTATATTTTTTTTTTAAAGTACAAATTTTTCTAAAAAAATGTTGATGAAAATATATATGAGGCATTCCGAATACAAAGGGCGAACTCAACAAATGGTGATTTTGAGAAAAATTTAAATTAATGTTTTAAAGCATTGGGCGAACTCAACAAAAAAGCATGTCTGATAAGATTCAGGAATAAGAGAAGTGGGGGACTTGGGGAGTTAGATGTGGTGTTCGCCCTTCGTATCCGCCTACTTATAGACGATTCAAACCTCTCCTACAAGTTTAAACCAGTAATTTTAAGTGGAATTAAAGGCGAACTCAACAAAAAACTTTACAGGCTAAATCTTAGACCCTAAACGGTGGTAAGGAAAAAAAAAAAAAAAATTTATGTTGAGTTCGCCCTTCGTATTCGGAACGCCTCATATGTATACTATTTAATTTTAAAATCCTTATTTGTTTTGGTCAAAATTAAATGGTATTTTTAGTATGACAAATTATATTTACAAAAATATATTAATAATTGAAAAAGAAAATGTTTAATTAATTAATTTAACCCATTAATTAATTGGGGTCTCTCTGACCCCTGTGTGGAGTTTACGTAAAAAAAATATGTCGGGGTGTTCTAGGGTTAAAAAGTATTTCATATGGATTTATTTTTTGTATGCACTTACATTAAATAATTCATATCTCTATTTGCATTAAATAATTAATGTCTTTAATAAGTAATTAATGTATTTTCTTGTTAACAAAAATGTAAATTTATAAAATGTTATAGATGATTTTGGTTCAAAATGTACTAAATAATAAAGTAAATGGGAATAGTTTTAACCTTGGAACTACTGCTAATAAGTCCGAGATAGCTTCTACATTTTGGACAAGTGTTGATAACTATTTAACTAAGAATTTGGATCAAGCTGCTCATGGTATGTTCACATTCCTACTGTTTAGTTAACTAATGCTACCTAATGGAAGTGATTGGCACTTTATTAATTTCTTCTTTCTCCTACCTAGTAGGGTTATAGTACCTATAACCCTAACTTCCTTTGACACTTCTTCTCCCACCTTACTACCATCCCTTAGGCCCAATGCACACAGAAGAGGCGAGAGGTGTAGGCGCGGGCGAGTTGCAGGCGCGGCGTGCAACCCGCCTCCTCCATATAAACATATAGCCCAATGCACACGGAGCAGGCGAGAGGCGGAGGCACGGCGTGGGCGAGGTGCAAGCACGGCGTGAATCACGCCTCCTCCATGTGAACATATAGCCCAATGCACACAGAGCAGGCGCCGCTTTCTCGCCTCCTCCACGCCTCTTCCTCACCTCTTCACTCATTTTATAAGAAGCGTGACTCTCCTGCACCGCACCTCCGCCTCTCGCCTCTTCTGTGAGCAATGGACCATTTACACACGCCTGTTCCACACCACGCCTGCACCTAGGCCAGGTGCATTAGGCCTTAGGTTTTTAACCACCTCAGTACCCTCTCAGTTCCTTCTACCCTCTGTAACCTATCAATTCTGTTCTAATCATTCTATTCAGTTCATGTTCACATGAACATGTATTTTAATGTTAATCAATAGTTTCAATACACAATATTTAAACACACCTAAATACAGTCTGCTAGTTCTTAATTATTTATTACCCACACATATGCATAAGATTTTTTGGTCCCTTGGACCTCTCTTAAGGTTTATGGTCGTTGAATGCCACACAACTACTTAAGTTTAATTTCTTATCTTCTAACGTTCCATAAAGTGTTGCCATTCTACAGTAATACTGCAATAATAATAATAATAATAATACTTAATATCTTAACTTTGGTCTGGATATATGATTATTTAGATCAGCAAAGAAGCTAATCATTCAGAACTTTACCCTGAAGAAGGAAATATATTTTCCAAAACTTCGGTAAACTAAAATATTGTGTTTTGTTTACTTTTGACTGATCCTCGCTATCCATAAAATATTATTCTTTTAAATATGTTCGGTATGGAAGGTCTTACGCCTGAGTCCGCTAATGTTTGAGTGGACTGTAGATATAGGGTGGTTGAGATAGGGTCTTAAAATAATAGAAAATACATAAGGTGGTTGAATGAATATGATAAAATGTAAGTTATTATCAGATTTGACCATATATCGTCAATCTAAACAAAGATCTGTCCTAATAGCCCCCACATTATGGGGCTATAGATAGCAGAACTGTAGTAAGTGTTGCGAATTCATCTACCCAGGTGTCTGGCAAAGAAAGCGCTGGTTTGCCTATCTGATGTTACGTATTATACAATAACGAATCTTGTTCAGAGGCCTGAACAGAATATGTACTAAAAAATTCTAGTACTTATAGTTTATATTTTTTAATTTGTTAATGTTTGTATAAAGTAATTAAAGTCTAAGAATTTGTGTAATAATTACTGAACTGAACTAAACTGGGTAATTTAATTATATAGATTGACCTTTATCCCAATAAGTGCAGATAATTGGTGTTTTACTGTATTTAATTTTAATGATTTAACACATCTTAAAACAGAGTTAGGTTTTGTGAAACTTTCTCCTGATAAAATAAAACTCAAAGAGATCGGTTCATTGTCAAATAAAAATAATTGTGAATTTGGTTAGGTGTAGGGTGACCAACCGTCCCGTAAAAACGGGATTGTCCCGTTTTTTCACGAACATTCCCGGTGTCCCGAAGAAGTCTCCCGGGACGCCTAAATGTCCCGCATTTTCGTTGCGTATACCAAAAACGCTCTCTGTTTGAGCATAATTATTAAAGATATGCCAATAAGTGTTTGCTATCCCTCCCCATAATAGCAATACTGAAAGAATATTTTCGCTCATGAACATTCACTGGGCAGACGAACGAAACTGGATGTGAGTGGAGAGACTTTCTGCAATTTTTCAAGTACTATATAATTTTAAAATGGATTGTTGTCACTTTTACAACTTTCTATTAGAAATGAAGGAAGTTTTAAAATTTTTAATTTTAATGTAAAATTTCATTATATTAAAAAAAAAAAAAAAATGAAGGAAGTTTTAAAAATGGCTGGGGCAACAACAAAGTTCACTTTAACCTCACAATAACGAACCCTTCTATAGCAGGCAAAAATAAGAAGAGATTTTCTGTGAAATGCCGCCCGAGCCAGGACCGTGCATCCAGTTTTGTTTTGGTAGAAATTGTTAAAAGTCGCTTATTAAACATATATTCTAAGCTATCTTTTATTTTATGTATAATAATCACTTTTTATTGATAACTATTGTACTTTTTATAGACGTATGTCCTTTCGTATTATTTAAAATAATTATTTGTAATATAACGGACTTTTATAATAGCGGACAAACCTCAGCTCCTGTTAATCCGTCCCCGGAATCCCCCCCCCCCCCCCCCTATCCTGGGGGTATTACATATACCCCAGCCCAAGATTGGCCCCTGTAGTGAGGTGTGCCGTTTTTTTTCAGTTGACGATTGGCCACCCTAGGTTAGGTGGCATGACAATAGACTTCTAAGAATGATACTAGTTTTATTTAGCCTTAATACCTATGTAATTTATTTATTCTTCTGACCAACAGTTTAACTCGTTATTTACCACTTTACCTCACTTTTGGGGTAGGCTATGGGTATTTTATGTGACTGGTGGCTCCTCAAGTTTCATAAGCAAAGCTAAGGGGCCATACTGATCTGCACTCAAAAATAAATAATTAAGGTAGTTCGTGACAGATCAAGAGTAATAAGAAGGTAGGGTTAGCGAGATGCTGTCAAATAAAACATAACATAAACCTTAAACTGTGTTTTATTAGACAGCATCTCGCTAACCCTTCCTTCTTATTACTCAAAAATAAATTCAACCTGACCAAAAAATTTAGAGTTTGGCAGAGTCGCATACAAAAATAAAAAGGCAACTTACTACAGGGGTGCCCCCCCCCCCTCCCCACAACTTTTTGAGATAAGTCAATATATATACACATCTTCTTCGGTTTACGTTATGTTGGTAAAATATTAATACTTTACCAGACATATATTTCTCATAAAGTACATTCTCGTCACAAATTGTTTGTGGAAATTAATATTGGCAGACTCTATACTAGTATTAATTGAAAATATGTTACATCCTGTTCTTAGTGCATGAAAATGATACTGGACGTTTCAAAGATCTTAATGTAAACTTAAAGTGAAGAAAACTCATTATAAAACTCTTAATTTGAATAAATGACAAAAAAGACAAGGAAGTCCCAGTGTAACAGAAATAAGACAAATGAGAGGACAAGTATTTTGGAACGAAGTTCCTTATGGCACGTTCTGGAGCCCGGGAGTGAATCTGAAAAAAACGACCAAAATCACCGTTACGCTAAAAGCGTCACGAAATCTACGGATGACGATAACTTGTGTAAAAGTTGACCGACTTAGTTGAAATTTGGTACACATGTTCATTTTACCAATGCCCAGGACAGGTTCGTTGGACAACGTTATCCGCCCAAGCGTTCACGCGCAACGTTCACGTAAACGTAAGCTTGGAATTTTAGGACGGGAAAAAATTCTAACTTTATCTATTTAATGAGACAAACAACTTTTATAAATTATTCTTTTTAGTAAAACTAACACCGACCCTGTTATGAAGTGATAAAGATCGCTAAATTTATTAAAGCGGACCTAAACGTTTTAAATAAAGAAAACAAAGTTTTTACCGATATCTTACGTTCTAACGTAACGATTTTAATAAAACTTCATACACATCGTCTAAAATACAATTGAAACAGGCATGTAAAATTTCAACCTGATACAAGCAGCAGTTTTTTTACAGTGACGTGATATATTTTACAATTTTTAAAAGTTGATGGTTTAAGTGTGGGGTTTGTAGTTAGTCTAGGTGGAATATTAAGAATGTAGAGTGATTCCCCCTCTACTATACTTGGTTTGGTATCCTTTCGTGCCCAATCCCAACTCTTCTATCTTTCCATCTCTCTCTCACTATACACTCTCTCTCTCTCCTTCTTCCTGTCAAACTCGCTATTTATCCACAAAACAACGCTTTTTTTTCAATTATTGTTTCTATCATTGAGAAAAGTATTCGTATATTATTTAAAATAGAAAGTGCACCAAGAGAATCGTCAGAAATTGACAGTGTCGACTGTGTTTAATTATTAACCAGTAAAACTGTAAATATATAAGTATAAATTTATGTAATAAAATAATATTGCTCATAAGCGGATCAAGGGATTTTTGTAATAAGTTTTATGTAATAATTTTACTAATAATAATTTTCTAATTGTGTCAAAAATATTTATTGGAACGAGTAGTTAGCAACGTATACGTACTTAGCAGTGTGATTTTATATTTAATGAAAAATGTAAGGAACTTCGTTCCTACCGGGTGTCCCGCGACACCACACGTATTATTTTCTTTGTGATGTCAATAAAGCAAATTCATCAATATGATTTTATTTGTGGAAATTGAATCTAATACATATTTGTGACCAATAAGTTAGAAAGCCATGTGTCTCCCATTAGTCCCATTGTAGACCTTAGCCTTTGATTATTTTAACTCATTGCTCGTCCAGCCGAACAGCTAGCAGGGCCGTTGAGAGAATTTCCTGGCCCCTGGGCAAGGTAGCATCTGGGCTCCTTTGGACAAATAATGGTGGAGGGTCCTCCCCCGGAGAATTTTTTAAAATTCAAGTGCAAAAAGATAAGTTTTAAAGATTTCTGAGGATAAGTTTGTCCATAAAGGAAAAGATGTTTGGTGGGGACGAATTTTGAAGTTTAACTAAGATGGGCTAAAAGAAACAACAAATAATTGAGTTTTTGTAGCGGGTGAGTGTCATTAAAAAGCTTTTTTTAAAACTTTGTATATACATAATTTGAAATAAAACATAATATAAATTGTTTGCTAAAATAGTGAGCTTAAGAGTAAGTAAATCAAAATAGTTAAGTTACACAGTTTATTTAAAAAACTGCATGACAAATAAAAATGTAAAAGTTATTAACATCAGTTGGTTAATATGATTTGTCTGTCAGTTTCTCTCCTGTAAATTAACATTGACCATATTGAATAAGATGAAATCATCACAACAGTCTAAGTAACTAAATGAAACACAAGAATTCACACTTCCATACTCATGACTCATGAGTCATGAGGAATAATTTTAAGTTTATCACAATAGTAGCTAGGGCATTGGAGGCCCTTCGCCAAAAAAATTAATGAGAAAAAAAAGCATTTGCGTTCAGAACTGAATGCCCCCATGCCCCCCCTGACAATAGTATAGAAGTATAATTCCATGTTAGATTTTATTATGCTCTAAAGGGGCCCCCATCGAAATTGGTACAAAGATAGTAGTTTTATGGTTTTTTTTTATTTGGAGCCCACCTGCGATTTGGGCCCTTAGTAGTTACGCCAGATCTCAATATCTTTCTTGCCTTTTTGGCCGGGCCTACCCTGAAGGCCCGGGCTCCCTGGGCAACTCTTTATTGGTACAAATATTTAAAATTTAGATAACTAAGAAAAATATTTATTATCACATCCCCCCCCCCCCCAAGTGATATTTACTAACCCCCCATGAATTTTAACGATGCAGTCTGCATCATAACCCCCCTCTGTGGGCACCCCTGCTTTCTACCAACAAGAATTACAAATGTATTAAATTAGATTTTCTTATGTTATTTATTTTTAGGATCTACATACATTAAACAGGCTCTTGAAATAGAATATCCAAAGTTATTGAGGTTGCACTTAGATCTTCATAAACAATTAAAAACATTGGAAAGTGATAATGAAAATGAAGTTTTTCCTCCATTGTAAGTCACATAACTAACCTAGCCAATTACTCTTAATATTTATATGTATTATGTTTTCTCTATTATATGCATTTCTTGTCTATATTGTCAATTGTTAAAGCAACTCTGTATTAGGCAATCATCTTGTCTAAATTGCCAATCGTTGAAGCAAATTTGCATTAGGCAATAACATATTAT
The DNA here is from genome assembly GCA_951217055.1 of Gerris lacustris. Lineage (NCBI taxonomy): Eukaryota > Metazoa > Arthropoda > Insecta > Hemiptera > Gerridae > Gerris > Gerris lacustris. Next base: position 50,016,106 of record OX578278.1, read on the forward strand.
GCATTACCACAAGAGTGTGATCACTTTCTGGGCAAATATTGCTAGGTACTATTTCAGGCAATATTTTGGGGGTAAAATTGCCAATAGAACTAATGTATGGCGTGCTAATAAAGGGTTCAGAGTAACCGTGCTTTTAAAGGCATTTATCACTTTTGCTCTGCCATTTATGAATCAATGTCGAAGGTGGGTTCAATCCCCCATGCCTAGGCACTTTGATTTACATGGTTCACTATTGATCACACGGTTTTCACTTTGTCCGTACATTAGGGTTGAAGTGACTGAACTTACAGGGTTAGTAAACAGGGCAAAAATAAGTGACTTAATTGCTAGGTTTAACCTCCCCCTTCTACTGCTAGCCAGCTAGCTACTAAGACTGCTTATAAAGTTTGAGGCTGCTAAAATTGTGATAATAATAAGGAGATTACCCCAAATATTATATTTATTGGGTAATCTCTTTGTTTAAATTTTACCTCAGCTCATTTGTGGAAAAAAATGCCCAGCAGTCGTGTACAGATAAGACTGTTAACATCATAATTTAAAGCCATATGTTATTTTTTTCAAAACTAAATCTGAGTGAGGACGCAGTAATAGGTGAGAATAACCCCTGGTAAATGCAATGGGAATCTGCAATGAACGTGCAATGTGGTAAAATAAGTAGAATATTTCATTAAAAGTTCCAAATTTGTTAAAATGTTTAAGTATACATTACTAGTTATCATAGGCGTCGTCAGCAGTGAATTATTGGGGGGGGGGGGGGGACACATTCCGGGGGGGGGGGGGGGGCGGGGGTTTTCAAAATTTTGAAAATAAGTCCTCTCAAAACAGCGTTTTTATGCATCTCTTAGGTGATATTTGATTTTAATACTTTGTAGAAAGTAAACTTACTTGGTGTAGTTCGTTTGGACAAAAGTATGACACAAGTATTTTTATAAAAAATTTAATACCAACTTAAAAATAGTAATTGTAACATAATAAAAGTTGTGCACCTAACCATTGTAGATTAAATAGATCAGTCAATAGCTATTATGCAATATTAATTAAAATCTATAATAAATTTTGTCATTTAATCAATAGTTATGAAAAACATGATTTCTTAGGGTGGTCATAATATAAAGTTTAGTCCAAAACAGGACATTGGGTGGTAGAGCTATTTCAGCTCCTAGGCGAAGGTGAGGGGAATCTGGGGGCCCTAGGAAATGTTTGGGAATTTTAAACAACATTTTGAATTCCTTAGTAAATGTTTTCTCTTTTGACATCAATTGGTAAATCTGCACTATTTGGCCTACCTATATTTCGTACTGTCCAATTTAGTTCTCTTTTTTTAAACTATTCCTTTTTACAGAATTTGCCTTTTTTATAGTATGTCTGTTCATTGAAAAACGATTCCGGTTGTAGTACCTCGATAAATTAAGTATTTTCTTTTTATTAAAAATACACAAAGTGTCTCGTTTTCAAGGATAATGATGGAAGGTTAAGGTTAGGTTAGGTCAAAAAGTACTAAAATTAACCTAAACTAACCATAACCTTCCATAATTTTCCCTAAAATTAAAAAAAAAAAAAAACCAAGATTGAATTAATTGAGGTGCTACAACCGAAATCATTTTTAGGGTTTCGAGGTCATCCTAGAAACCCATATGCTTTTGGTAATTCGTCCTTCCGTCCGTTGTATCTTAGATCATATCTCCCTACCTATTGTAACTAGAGATTTGAATTTTGGTGTACAAGTTAAACTTTTTGCCCAAAAACAGGAAAAATGTTGCTAACTTCACAGAAATTTCTTTGATCAGCGAGTAATTGCGAGCTGATCGCAACATATTTATTTTTTGTAATTTTTGAGTGGGGTATCATTGTAAAGAAATTGAAATGTATATTACAAATATATATCGTGTTTCTGAAATGGCGGTATTTTTACTCCTGAAATTACCAAACCAAAACCCCCCTAAAAAATCCCCCGCTACCCCATAAGAAAAGGCCCACAAAATGAGGAAAAAATAGATAAATATACTTCTTTTTGGACCAAAGATATTTCCGGGAGTTATTATGAAAAATTCAATTTTAGAGATTTTTAGGTGCCCTAACTTTGGTGACCCAAAATTATTATAAATTATTATTTTTTGTAATTTTTGAGTAGGGTATCACAGTAAAGGTATTGAAATGCAGATTAGAAATATATATTGTGTTTCCAAAATGGCAGCCATTTCACCCACAAAATTACAAAAACAAAACCCCCCAAAAATGCCCCATCCTCTCCTTGCTACCCTATTATGAATTTTTAGGTGGCCTTAAAAATGTTGATCCAATTTTTCTATTTCTTTTATTGGTGTAACATTTTAAAGATATTGAAATGCAGATCACAAATATTCATCGCGATTGCAAAATGGCGGCCATTTCACCTCTAAAAGAACCAAATACGTACATACCTAAGATGCTAAAGGATAATAAGTACAACTTGTTCCTTTAAAGTGCATTTTTAAGGAACTTTATACATATTTTAGTAAAAAATGTAGAAAATATGAATTTCTATGACTGAGGAAACCCTTTAGGTAGCTTGCTGATGGCAAGTACATGACGGGATTTTTTGTAATATAAAAAGGAACAGTTTGATAAATAGACTGCCAATTGGTGTGGCACATAGTTTCCTTGCATCCTATCACGTACGTTATTGATTTTATGCTTTTACAAGCCATTATTGTCTAATATGTTTAATTGTTTTCCCGTTTTTTAATCTGTCAGAATTTTTTTGAGTTTTTACATGAATTCAAATATCAATTCAGCAAAAGTTAAAGAACTGTTGTTAGCGATGACGGTTAAAATTAATCTGGGGCTCTCTGAGGGTTACTTTCAATAAACTATAAATATTTTATACAAATAAGATAAGTACTTTCGAAGCTAAAGGTGTAAATAAATGAATATATTGGTGCGCTTGTGGAAAAGAAACCAATGGGCGCAGAAAGTTGAAACTTATATATGGGACCAACAATGAGCTAATTTTGTCCTACCATATAACAAGTTCATTAAAATCGGACGAGTAGTTTTTAAGATATGCTGGTGCGCAAACATTGAGCGACAGACCGACCCGAACATTTTCTCTGATGTCTGAAACGGTTTTCTGTCTTGGAATTTTTGAAATCACTGACATAAAATATTTTCGTTCTTCGGACCGATCTCATAGCTTCTTCGGTAAGCTCGGAAGCAAAACCGAATTTAATTGGACGTTTAGAAATAGGTGGGGCATATATGCAGATTTACCCCACACAATAAATAGCATATTCGTCATCATTTTGAAAAGAAGGGGGAGGAAGCACTAGGTCTTCACACAAAATAGTTGTGATAACTGATAACATCAGGTTTTGGCTTCTTAATAGCCATCTTCAGATTCAAAATTAGTTGTTCACTGTTAACAGTAACATGGTATCGAAGTGACATACAATAGATAATATATTATTAATGATAAAATATATTTAATAAAAGTAAAAACGGTTTAGATATTTTGAACTTTTTTTAGGTTAAATTCTTTATTACATCTCAAATATTGGGGGGGACGCGTCCCCCTCGTCCCCCCCGGCGACGACGCCCGTGCTAGTTATAGATTTGACTTACACATTTAGATCTACAGATTTTATCAAATAGAAGTAGATCTACGTTTGTGTATTCAATATTTGATTCTAATGATATTGAATGAGGAAAAAGGTTGATATTATAGTACATTACGCGTCGAGTGCGGAAAGTAGCATTTTGCATGCGAGTGTGGAGTTTGCACCCGAGCGATAGCGAGGGTAGTAAAACCACACGAGCAATGCAAAATGCCGTTTTCGCACGAGTTGCGTACCATACGTTATCTACGATTGTTAAATTTAAATAATATTTACAGAAAAAAAAACTTGCTGTATGTAAGTTCGTATCTCTTTTGATAAAAACTCGATATAAACAGTTACTTTAATAAAAGAACAGCAAATTAGTTTTGTTAAATGTAAACAAACTCGCTAATCATGCGTAAAGCTGAAGAATTCCTCTTCTTTACCGCCCTAGGGTGGTAAAGAAGAGGAATTCTTCAGAACTATGAGAGGCGCATGTGCAATGAATACAAGTACGTAAAGAATCACTTTCTATGCATCTAAACAGAGATACAATGTTTATATTTCGTATCAATCGTAGATAAAAGTATATTAAGTATCTGTATTTTAAATTGGTACTTTTCCAGTTATAATGCAAGAGCAAAGAAGAAAGATAAAATTATTTTTTTTTTTTATCCTTACATTTTATACTGTTCATTAAATATTTTATTGTGTTTGCCTAAGTTGTAAACTGTGTTTTGAGCTGATTGTTTAATTGTACCTTATGCTTTATTCTAGGGGTAACTGTGTGAAATTGTTTGAGAAAGCTTATTTAAATCGATCTCTTAAACTGTTGTTGGATTCTGTAAGAGATACATTTCCTGAATCTGAAGCAGCTCTTATTCTTCTGCCTCCTATTGATAAAGTTGATTCACTTATCAAAACAATTTCTAGGTATTTACTCATTTTTATCTTCTTTTTTTATGGAAGCTGCTCATGAAATGATTTGTGAAAAACTGTTGCCTGTGCTAATTGAAATTTTTTGTGATAAGTAAGCTAAGCTTTGTTATGGATTTTACCACATTTTAGATGTGTGTACTGTTTCAAGATCTAAATGAATCAAGCTCTAAGAACATTTTTGGAATTACGTACTTAACTGTTACTTGATCTGACTAACCAATTTTTAAGTTGTACAATTTTATATAAGTTTATTGTTTTTTAATCCTTATTGTTTAATTAATTAATTATTAAAATAATCCACAGGCCACCATAAGAAGTGAGTCGCTGATTGATAAAGTTTTCTTACCTTATGGAATCGCTTATTTATGCCTTGTCCACCAATGAATTGGGTATGTGGCAACTGGGCGCTGGGCCATTTCTTTTTTGTTGACATGCCAAACTTGCCCTTCTACGGGAACATTGAAAAGAGATAGATAAAGTTTTGATTTTCACAGGATCGTTTAATTAAATTATTTAAAAAACAGTGGTAAAGGTGGCCACCGATATGAGTGGGCCGTTTTCTTTTTAACATCCCCGCAAAGCGATATGTTTGGGGCGGTGGACACCCCAAACGGCCCACTCTTATCGGTGGCCACCTTTACCACTGTTTTTTAAATAATTTAATTAAACGATCCTGTGAAAATCAAAACTTTATCTATCTCTTTTCAATGTTCCCGCAGAAGGTCAAGTTTGGCATGTCCAACAAAAAAGAAATGGCCCAGCGCCCAGTTGCCATATACCCAATTCATCGGTGGACAAGGCATAAATAAGCGATTCCATAAGGTAAGAAAACTTTATCAATCAGCGACTCACTTCTTATGGTGGCCTGTGGACTAAAAATATTTAGAAAGTGTTCAACAAGTTATTGTTTACATTTCGTTTTAGTTTAAAATAAATATCGTCATAACTGTTTTTGTAAATTAATTTTTATCTATTTTTTTTTTCAATTTCCCTTTGGGGTATGATTTTTGTGAAAAAGTAAGTCAAATTTCATCATTTACAAGTTAGCCCGACCGGCTAACTTGTCAAATAAAAATGTCACTAGCCCCACCCTTTCCCAAAGTTTATATTTTTCCTTTTATTGGTTGGCCAATCTGAGTGTCAAAAGTTAATACTAATTTTAGAAAGATTATAATCATAATTTGATCATTTAAATTTTATTTATTTCAAGATTAATAGTGTAGATCTATTACACTTAAAATTAATTGTTTATGTTTTAGTGAGCTGAATGTTTCTCTAGTTGACAATACTCTTTCAAAGCCTATTGCTACTAATATATCTAAAGCTATTAATCTATTCTGTCAAAAAGCAGACAAAATTGTGATTACTGGGCCAGACGCAGTGCAATTCATAGGTAATTTTAAATTTGATTTAAAACAAATGAACTTTTCATATCGGTTATTCTTATTAGAATGAATAAAGGCTTCAAATTAGGTTTGGATAAATTGTTTTAGAACTTATGTGAAGGTAACTGGGTGTTGTTAATAGATAAACAAATACACTCAAGTAAAGGGCCTTAAAACTCGTTTTAAAAACTAAAAACTCAGCTCACATAGCACCTCAGCGGGGGCTCCTCCCACTCAGATTTCTTCTCTGGGTTGGTCATCGTAAAACATATTCCATGTTAAATTAATATCTAATGGCAACAAAGTTTGGCTAATTCGGATTGTACGTGCCCCAGAAATTTTTCGTACTTTTTCCTACTTGATTTTAGAGAAATTATATATGTATGATTTGTTCATAGGAGAGTTTATATCCCTTTGTCTAAAAATATGTTGGAGTACAGAAAAGGGTACACAAAATTAAGGTTTTTAATATAATATACTGGATTTTATCACCTAACCTCAAAGTGGGGGCATGTACAATCCGAATTTACCCAAAGTTTATTTAAAGATTTAATCATCCCTCATTAATCACTTTGAGATATTTCTTGCCTAATTGTGCTTCATTATAAATTCATTTAAGGCTTTTCCATTAATTATAACATCTCATAAAGTTAATAATCATTCAATATTTTATTTAAAACAAGCTTTCCTATTGAAATTAAGTATACAATATTACTAATTTCATTAAAAGTTAATGAAATCAAACTATATTTTTAATTGACTGAAACTAAGAAGAATGACTTTGTCTTTCTCTTTGTTTTGACCTCTTTTCCCTGAATTGCTTCTTTGAAACACATTACATATTATACATTCATTTATAAATGTTTGATAATTAAATCAATAAAAAGTAAAGTGGAAATCTTACCAAATAAATATGCAGTCTTTCTTGAAACTAATTTGATAAAATTTCACTGTGTAATGAAGGTGAATAGTTAAGTCTTATAGTTGCAAGGTTGGCCAACCCAGAACAATAAAAAAACAAAATTGGCTCACCAAGAAATATTGAAGTATTAATTAAAAAAGTAAAGTTTTATTTAAGTATTAAATAAAAAAAAAATTTTTTGATATTAAATAGGTTTACAATAATTTAATACACATTATATAAACTTGTAATTAAATAATATAATTTTTTTTTGTAAATTGTTTGGCAACCCTGCTTTGGGGCTTTACTTACATAATATTGTAGTTGTAGCCTTTCCATTCCTTTTTATTATGATCATTGTTGATACTTATTTTTTAAAAACAAAAAAGGGAAACTTTTATTTCACATGAGGTGCATTCTCACAAATTAAGTTTAATTGTCGGATTATAATTAATTGAAAACATTTGACTGAAAGCTATAGTGAGAAACTTTGTTTCAGTAGAGTTGAAAACCTTTTTTGTGAATCAAGAAAAGTTTGACCCAGTCAAACTTTATTGTTCAAGTGATAAGTAATCCACAATCTGCTTAAGTTGAAACCTAAGGGTGTGAACTTAAGTTGACTATCAAGTTCGCTTTTAACTGGTTTTACTATCCTTGCATGTTTATTGTTTTAGATATAACTAAAACTACTGATCAGTTTCTATTGAAATTTGTTGTAGATTCAATTCATATTTAATTTTCTTGATAAACTATAATTGGTGAATTAAACTTGATTTGTGTGAACACGTCTATAGAGTGATGGATCTGGAAAAATTAAATTTATAATTAAAATAAATGTCGCATCACAACTGTTTTATATCTAAACTAGAAAAATATCAACTTTTTACCTTTTGGTAACTATATCTTTTTAAGGTTTTTTCACTATGAACATTTTCAGATAATCCAAATGAAGGGCAGATCCTCAATGTAAACTTAGCCAACACAGTCCATTATTTGTGTGAGCAAATGCGAAATGTTGTTCTGAATTTATCGCTGGATAAAGTTGCTTCTAACATTATATTCACTTCTCTAGAAGATGGAAACAAACTAATTCAGACAATCTTGCATCCTTTTTTGGATTCAATATCCAGGGCTATTGAATCTATTATTTTGACAATGCATAATGAAGACTTCAACTTGTAAGTTATATATATGACATATTATGAACCCATTTTACCCTATGATCTATGTTAACTGTCACAATGTCAAGTTGTATGTTAGTATCACAATGTCGTTATTTTACATTATACACAGCTGTAGGTATAACATCTTATCTAACAGCAAACTCATGTTTAATAGATTTTAATTCTTACAATATTTTATACTTAACACACTTGTATATTTTTATTCTAGAAAAGAAAATGGTAGTTCCACATCTCTGTATCTTCGTGAATTGAAAGATTTTATCAATAGAGTTGTGAAAACATATCTTTCTCAATATCATAGTCAGCACATTGTTATTAACATGTGAGTATAGTGGAAAATGTGTGAATTTATTCTTGTATCATAGTATTTAGCAGTACCCAACTCAAAAATATGAAACTTGGCAGTTGTTATGTGGAAAAACCCAATCACAGAAAAAATTATAGGGAACCCCTCAAAAAACTATTCCTTAACTCATTCAACGCGTAATCCAATTCATGAACCTACCTTAGTTACTGTATATATCTAAACGATTTTAAAAGTTAATTTAAAAATAAATAACAAATAAAATAAAAAGTTTGGATCCACTGTGGATACAAACGTAAGCGGCCCTGACGGAGCCTTGCAAGATGGTTCTACTCAAGATGGTTCTCTGCAAGATGGTTCAGCCTTCGCAAGATGGTTTCTACGAGGCACGGAGAATAGAGCTACAGAGGGCTGAAAGGGAGGGCTTGGATCCACCCGCCAGGCGTGTTAGCACGGCATGGATCCACCCGCATTGAATGGGTAAAAACTAGGGTTTGACATTTTTTTAATTGAAATGAATCATGGGGGGTGTTAAATGAAAGAGGAGATGCCCTGAGCACAGATATATATTTGGTTTTGTTTTTGTACCAATTCATATTTGCGCTGTGTCCTTTAACATTGTTTTTGCCTGTCCCCCCTCCATTTTTTAAACAAATTACTGGAAAAATCATATTCTTTGTAAAAAAAAAAAGTTTTTTTAAGGAAATTTTCATACATCACATATTTTGTGAGAAATAAAAATGTTCCCCCCACCAAATCTTAACAGTTTATTGTTAACCCATTCAATGCGTAATCCAATTCATGAACCTACCTTAGTTACTGTATATATCTAAACGATTTTAAAAGTTAATTTAAAAATAAATAAAAAAAAAAAAAAAAAAGTTTGGATCCACTGTGGGTACAAACGTAAGCGGGCCTGACGGAGCCTTGCAAGATGGTTCTACTCGAGGCACGGAGAATAGAGCTACAGAGGGCTGAAAGGGAGGGCTTGGATCCACCCGCCAGGTGCGTTGGCACGGCATGGATCCACAGTGGATCCACCCGCATTGAATGGGTTAAAGAAGAGATTTGGCTAGACACTTCAGAATAATTTCACTGTGGTTGGACCATAAAAATGCATATGAAGGCGTTAGTTTCACATCATTATTATCACAGTCCAGGAGATTGCGTGCAAAAAAGTGTCTGACTAATATCAAACTAGCATTTTTTGTATAAGGTAATATTTTGGTAACCATTTTGATTTGGATTAATATTTGAGTAATTAACCTGTCCAGTGACAATCTAACCACTTGATTTTTGGTCTAAACTAATTTTGTACTCAGGTTCATGAAAATCTAATTGTCCAACTAAATGGGTGGGATATAGCCGCGCTCCACTGTTTTTTTTTTCAAATGCGTTTTGCCAAGCTATGTCTTGCAGACGAATTTAGCCGACCACATAAGTCACTAAAAGATTAACTTGTCAACAAAATTCTAGCTTGATGTTAGTCAAACACTTTTTTACACGGTATCTCCTGGACTATAAATGGTTCAAAAGTTATAGCTGAACCTGAAACCATCTTGATATACTGGTTAATGAACTTTTATTTACTATTTGTTAAAATGCCTATGGACCCTTTACGTGTGCTGGAAGCATCTACTTGGCCAATTTATTTTATTTTATTTTGTTGGTAGGTGCCTTCAAGTTGCTCATAGATGTGTTGAGCTGTTTATTCGCCATGCTGTTCTCATTAGACCAATTAGTGAAGCAGGGAGGAAAAAACTTATTGCTGATTTTAAAATAGTAAGTATGTTTTCCTATATTTGTTTTTTAAAAAATCGCCAACACTAGAGCCCAAAATTATAGAACCTAAAATACTTAACATACAGATACCATTTAATGCCAAATTTGTAATTATAGATTGAAGAAGTTGTTTCTCCCCTTTGTGGTCGGCTGACAGAATTGGGTCCATCTTATAGCAAGTTAAGATCAGTCCGTCCTCTAATAATATCAACACCTGAAGATTTGGCTTCATCTCCAGTGCTGGGACACGTTATACCTCATAGCCTAGCTCTTACTATGTTGTTCTCTAGGGCTCCTGCTGAACTTCCATCTCCTCACCAGGTATGTAGTAATACATAGGGGAAGTTTTCTTATCTTGAACCTTAGCCCCCAGCACGATTCTAGGAAGAGAGGAAATTTTTGCTGCAATACTATTTGTCAGAGCAGAGCCTGGAAACACTATTTTAAGAACCTTCCCGTTTTCGATAATTGATTTCTTGCTAAGTGTCCAATGTAAGGGAACCTCTCCTACAGCAAAAACTGGTATAACATTTTTGTCGGACCCGGTAAAGAAAAACATATCAAAATAAAGCAAAGAATAAAATATTGACCCCAGCCGTCAAGAATTAACTAACTTTTACTTTTCACCATTAACGTTTCCTGAGATTCCAAAACAGATTTTAAAACATAAAACTGAAGGAATATTTAATTTTTTGTTGTTGCAAAATAATTATTTATGTAACTAGGCAGCAAAATGGAATTTTACTGACGAGTGATTAGATTAGCCTCCGGCCCGAAGGCGAGGACAGGCTATGATAATTAACTGCTGCGGCGAAGCCAAGGTAGGTAATTTACCCATTTGACTGCCGAGGCAGGCAATGAATAAACAAGGCAGAAATGTTTCCTTTGCTGCCTTGTTGCATACAATATTTTATCTACTTGCGGCAGAAAAATGAAGCTGCTAAAATGTTATCTTTATTACTATAACATAGTTAATAACTGTGTTATAAATGTGTCATATTAATAAAGATAATAACATATGCATTAACTAAAATTAATGTTCAAATAAGAAACTTGGGAATAATAACCAATAAGTGATAAGCAAACTCAATCTATAACAACAAAATACAAAACACGTTTATAACACACATAACTTCTGAATGAATAATGCACGCAATATAAAATATTTATTTATATTTTTACTAACAAATTACTAAAAGTATTAAAGATATCTTCTATTGCTTAAAAGAAAAGAAGTAACTAGGATAAATCAAGAAAAGTAGCTAGTCTAATCTAGAATGACTTAAATAATAAAAATAATGTGGATGTTCAATGTTTACATGACGCTGCAGTATAATTAGTTTAGTTTTGATATAACTTGGTAAAAAAGCAAAAGCCACGCTACTGAAGTTCTTCAATCTCACATGGAATAAGGAGTTGCCTCACCAGTGGAAAAAGGCGGAGTTAATGCCAATTCTCAAGAAAGGAAAACCTGCAAATTCCCCCGAGAGCTATAGACCCATCTCCTAGACCAGTGTTTGGTGCAAGGTGGCTGAGCGAATGGTGGCGCATCGGCTCTACGAGTACGCTGAGCGAGCTAAACTTATCGACCCCAGTCAAGTGCCTTCAGGAAAAAAAGAAACACAATGGACCAAGTCGTCAAATTCGCACAAGCAGTGAAAGATGGCTTCCACAAAAAAATGACCACCCTTGCAGTGCTGGTAGATTTTAAGTCTGCTTACAATACAGTCTGGAAAGATATGATGGTCCACAAACTCATAAACGCCCAAGTATCTGGACCCCTTCTAAAATGGATTTGTCGCTTTCTTACACAAAGACTTCTGAGGGTAAGATATATGAACGAAGTGTCAAATTACAAGACCCAGCGCCATGGCCTACCGCAAGGGGCTGTTATTAGCTGCTTACTATTCAACATCATGATAAACGATGTCCTAGCAGCGGTAAAATCTGTTCCTGGAGTCGAAGCGCTGCTGTACGCTGACGATCTTATCATTTGGGCCACCAGCAGCAAGGGTACAAAAAAAGGGTAGCAAGAGGGGCCCTACTCTCAGTGTTCACCCACTATCCGGTTGAGAATGACAATTTTATGGTTTATACAGCTGATGGAGAAACATGCGAACCCCATCACAGTCAGCTATTACTTATATAAGCCCTTTAGCAGCCCTAGGCCCTCCATGGTCTGTTAGGCATGGATTATTATAAAACTGCTTTCATTACGCAGCACTCATCTCTTTCTAGCTCCCTTAGCCAAATGACACACTTCCCCACCCGAGTTCTTACTTTTTTTGATCAGTCGAGAAATAGACCCAGAGGAGATAGCTGTACTTGCTTATCATTATTTTCGTGAAAGAAGAAGGGGAAAAAGGCGTTTTTGGGTGCATCCAATAATTTCAGACAAAAAGAATACTAGTTTGTTTCATACAGTGTACCCCCGTGTCAAGGAGGACAGTAACATTTTTTAATTTTTTGCCGAATGTCGCATGGAACTTGTAACGAATTGCTTAGAATATTGAACAACAGTTTCATCAGTAAAGACATACTTATATGAGGGACGCAGTCAACCACTGATTTGATTTTGCCTATATTTGATTGAAGGAATGGGGCTGAGTGGCAGGGACCTGGGTGGCACTGTCTGACAGGCTCAATTGAAAACAAAGGGCTGACCGGGTGGCGGCTAGACCCTGGGATGGTCGACCGGGTAGTGGCACCCGGGTAACAAAGTGTGTCACTACCCTTAAGGAGGCCATTCTCAAAGAAGAAATCCTTGAGATTTGGCTGAACGGTCCAGACCTGAAGGAATTCCTATAATTGTGTGGAGGCGGCATTGAAGCCTCCGACTGCAGTCTCTGAAATCCCAAACAATTTTTTTACCGTCTTGAGACCGGAAATGCAGTCAGATGAGGCGTGTATCGAGTTTACCACAGTTGGTTTTGAGGATTTTCGAAGTTTGTTTGTTTGGGTTCAGTCGAGAAAATCCCCCAAAAAATCTCTTTGTGCATGGCTGTCTTTAGCTTAATTTTTCTTAAAATGGAATGTTAACTAAAATTATTGTTATATATATTTTTTCAGAGTGTAAATTGGAGTGTTAGCCAGTTATCTGAGTGGCTGGATAGACAAGAGTCAGAGAGAGACAGGTTGGAATTTCTTTCTGGAGCCATGCAGAAATATGAACAAACCGTAGTGAGAACAAATCAAACACCTCATCCTACTTACCTTATCATGAAGAGGCTTCTGGAAAAAGCTTTCACTCATCTTAACAATATGGCTTAAAATGTATCTAAAGCTCTATGTGATACTTAATAATGTTTATAATGTAAAATTGTTTAATACTTAATTTATTTATAACAAAATATTAAGGTATTTTTGTTTTTATTTTACTAATGTTGAAAGTTTGTATAATAAATATTATAATAATTGTAATAAAACTATATATAATAAAATACTATATATTTTTAGCATATTTATGAAACAAAAATTTATCAAAGAGTTTTGTTAGTAAATGTGTCGATCTTAGATAAGGATTAAGTTATACCTCGAATGATTAAGAGTAACTAATATGATAGTTACGAGTCAAAAATTGGAAAAAAACAAACAACAAAAAAAAAAAAACAATACTTTTCCTACCTACTATAGGTAGTGAGGAAAAGTAAAAATGTTGAATTATAGAAGCGCTTTAGTTTAAATCAACTCTAAGTAATCACAACTCTTTCTCGGGAAATTCTTTTTTTTTTCCAAGCGCTCTGCCGAAAAGTTATTTTTTTTTTTTTACCATGTAAGTAAAAAATTGACTTTAATATATACATATATTATTTATTACACAGGGTCAAACTCAATAAATAAATTAAATTTATTTAAATAAAATAGTAATAATACAAGATAAAATATTTACAAATATATTAGTGATATGGAATGTTTTGTTCATTAAAAATTTCAATGATTTTTTAAACTAGTAAGTTAAAAGGGAGATAGTCAACATTCCACAGCAAGAAAGATAATGGAATAAATGGAATCTATCACAAAATAATAATGAAAACAAGTCTTGTCACAGGATCAGTCTTTAGGCGGGGTAGGAGATCATACTGTTGAGATATCAGCCTTTCTCTGATGGGGCTTGTTTATGAGCTAGATATAAGAATGCGATGGAAGATAAAGCACTAACAAGGAATATTACATCGAACCATCGATGATAAAAGTTGAATTGGAGATCTCCAAGAACTTGAGTTATAATTAGCCTGTATTCAGGTGGCATGTTCATCCTCATAAGTAGCACAGATGATACAAAATGCATACCCTACAATCAAAACAACTTTATAAATGCAAACATATTTTTAAAAAAATAACTTAGGCAAATAGTATTAGCTTGTAAAAAGTGGGAGCTATAGGTCTCTGGCTCTATTCATCTATTTGAAAACAACATTATCAGCAGCATTTGAGTAGTGTGATACTTGACCACATCATTTGAACTATCTTAGCTCTTTGTTTAAAATTATATTTTTCATAATTTATTTTTTTTTACACCACATGTTTTGAGATAATAAGATATATGATGTTACTATTTGTCTGATATATTATTTCATCTAAGTGTACAATTCTTACTTCTAAAGATTGTACATGGTATTGGTGATTTAGCTATTGTACTAGAAGATACTACCATGTTTAAGCATCACTGCCAACCATTCTGGGATATAATTTTTAAAAATGCGTAAAAACTGTGATTTTTACGTGCTTATTGATAATTGTAAACCATGGCTTATTCCAATTAATAGAAAATTTATATAAATATATTTTAATTAATATGTATGGTTATGGAAGTAATACATGTTTATTTAGTTATAATTGCATAATTTTATTAATTTAATGATGTGATACTCCATAAGTTATTTATTTATTCAAGATTATGCAATTATCACTAAATAACCATTAATTATAGGTTAAAGACTGCTAATAATAGGTTATTTATGTTATTAGTATTAAGGAATTTTTATAAAAATATATATTAATACAAACCATAATTTGTGCAAGTATCAAAACAATAATATTGGAGGATTTGCTGCTGGAAATTGCATAAAAGAACTAAAAAAACAAAAAAAAAACAATAATAATAATAATAATAGCAAATTAATTAATGCGGTATAGACCTTAAAAAAAGTTTGTAGAATATGTATATAAAGTAGAACTCCAAAAACTCAAACTAATTGGGACAAGGGCCTGTTTGGATTTCTGAATTGTATGGATTTTCAGTGTTTCTGCTTTTATTGCCTATCAAAATGTATAACACTGTTCCTGGGATAGTTTACAGGTAAATTCCGATGTTCGATACAAGTAAAAAAAAAAGAAAAGGAGATCAAGAATAATTATGAATAAGTTAAAACTAGATAAATCTTTTTTAATGAAAATAAGTTTTTTCACCACTACCAGGAACTTAAGGAAACAGAACGTCCATGTAATATGTGCATGAACAATTAGTAACTCGTATGCACATATGTATTAATATATCACAGAAATATATATTATACTTCTTTGTTGTTTTACATTACTACATATTTCTACCAGTCCAATCTTTCATTTTTTCCCTCCTTTTTTGCCCAAAAAGTTGTTCGGATTATCAGCATTTTTGGATTTTTGAGAATCAGATTTTTAGGGTTCAACTGTTCTTATTTAAATGTCTATACAAAAATAATTAATTAACTGGTGGTAAGAATAATCAAATTTTAAGAAACAATTAATGAGATAATTTAATAATTAAATTGGTGATTAATATTTACTTTTTTTTATCAATAACCACTTCCTTTTTTTTACTGAGTTGGACAGTTTTTTTTTTATTGCTTTAATAAATAAATTCATTATTTGTTCACACTTATTCTACTCTACTCAGCAGTATTTGGCTATTAAAATTTTCACTGACATTATTTATTTGTGATATATTATAGTCAGGAAAACCCTTTATACCTGTAAACATAAAAATATATTTCTAATTTAAAAATAAGTCACAGTTAGAAGTTAGATTTAAGGGCCTCTGGAAGGATAAAAGGACAGATTGGATAGATAAAAAACACTATAATAAGATGAAAAATGTTAGCAGATTGATATACCCAATAATAATCTGTAACCTATGGTACATTAGATAAAATTGATACAAGAGTTATCAGGGCTGACCTTGGTAAGTGTAAGAAGTAAGCCCCTAATGGAAGTGATAACAATACATCCAACCAAGAAGAATGAGATATGTTGAGACCAGAATCCAACATCTATGTTAATACCAAGCCAGTGTACAGCAATCTCCATGCCTCGTGTCACTGGATCTTTCTTACCCACTCTATCAAAAACTATATTTACTGTAGACTGAAACAAAGAATAAATACATTAAAAAGGAGGTTTTACAACATTTATATTACATTGATTGAACTTATTTACAGGCTACGTTAAGTTTACAAGAAAATAAATAATTATGTTTCATAAACATCCTCTAGCCAGTCTACTGAAAGAAATTAACTCTGAAAGTTAGAGTTATAAGAATTTAAAACATTTTAAAAGTTATAGATTAAAATATTAATATCAGGAAGAAAATAAAATCTAAGTCATAAATAATACTAGTAAACAAAAAACTGTTAATTGGACTATACGTCTTGACTTGAAAAAATTAATAACCAGCAGGGGAGTACCACATAGTAATTTGATTCTAAATATAAATAAGCAAGAGACATTGTCACCATATTTATATACATCTGACAATTACTACAGAGAAACTGACAAATGAAATCTAATTTTTTGTAGCCACAGCTTTCTTGATAGTCAAAAATTGATTACAATATTTGAACCCCACAAACAAGTGAGCTTACTATAAATATTTTCCAGAGGCAGTAGAGCGAGAAAAAATACCCAAGAGCATTAAAGTATTTTCCCTGCCAGGTTTTAGCCCACTCGAGTCTTGCTTGCATATCCCTAGCATCATGGGCTTCAAGGAAAAGCTGCCTGCTTAGCTCTTCCAAACCACTTACTTCTTGCTTCAATTGCTTTATATCTAAAAATATATTAATAACAAATATTGCATGAGAAATTTATGAGAAAATAAATAAATTTATCAGAATCTGAGAATATCAATTTTACGGAAAATGACAGTTATAAATGCATTTAGCCCCATGGCTGGACTGGCCATATAAGCTTATGCATAAAAGATATTTATACAAATGTATTTTCTTTCTTGACGCTTGTGCTGCAAACAAAACCATTATCAAAGTGTCTCAAAATGGATTAAAATTGTCCACTCCTAAGGAATAATACTAACGGTCTCTCCGCGTAAATTGAAATTACTTTAATAACAAAGCAGCTTTCAGCGTTCAAAAGGCTCATCAGCGCCTAAACATATGAATTTAGCAAAATTTAACAATTATTATGGGACCGGACCATCTGTGGGCTACATTTGGCAAACCATCAAATTTCTTAACAATGAGTTGAGTAGTTACTTTTGAAGATACAAGTGTTGATAAAAAAAAAAAAAATAATAAAAAAAATGTTGCCCATGTGGAAGAGAAACCAATCCAGACGTCGAAACTTATATGGGACTAAAATTAAACTAATAACGACCTAACACCCAAATTTCATTAAAATAGAACAAATAATTTTTAAGTTGGCTCACAATCATTGAATGACCAACAGACAAATAAGGGACCAAAAATGTTCCCTGATCTCTGAACAGACTGTTTGAAATCGGAGACAACAAATTTTTGTTCTTTAGAACACTCACATAGCTTCCAATCAGCTTCGGTAAGCTCAGCAGCAAAACGGTGAAGCAATTAAATGAAAAAGACAGTAAAAGCATAGCATTAATAAAGTGCGTAATACGATGTGGGGAATGTGCCTCACATAATTGGTAGATTATTTTTAAACATATTTAAAAAGTGTTCAACCAGTGGTTGTTTACTTTTTGTTTTTAATAATCAGCTAGAAGAGAGGTTCATAAAGAGGTTTATTTTTGACAAGATCTTTTTCCAGGAATATTAGTTAAATGGTTAGATTTGTATTTAAATGGACCAAATTTTAAATTTAAAAAAAAATAAAAATTGTCGAAACAGTTTCTTAGAAATCACTTTCACACTTTTTTAGAGACTTAACTCCGCAATTGGCACACCTCAAATTTAGAGCTAAAATTAATTTTTCGATTTCACCTCAGGGTATGATTTTTCTGAACATGTATGCCAAATAACAATATATATACTATTGTGCACTATCGGTATCATAAAAAAGTAATTAAGTAATTAATTAAAGTAATTTTATAATAAAATCTCCAATTTAAAATACCTCTTATTAATATTTTTGTCTTTCTTTATTTTCAATACTTAACTTATCTTTGCTTCATAAAACTAAAAGTACGCAACATAAATTATCGGAATGTTGAGTTGTTTTATTGTATTGCAGAAAACCTATATGTATTTTTGGCATCTCCATTGAAAACCGGGACATTTTGGCCAGAAAAAACTTTGTTGGGACACCGGGATTTTAAGTCCAAAACAGGGATGCCTAGCACCCCTATGGATAGATAAATTAATCTTTAGCTCACTTCTTGGGACTTATATTATGCTTAGTTAAAATATGGTATATGGATCCTTTGGCCTGGTTTGAATTCTAGCATGGAGTTATATTATACATCAAACAAATATATTGTAGAAGAAAAATGCACTAAAATTGGAATTATACCTATGTCTGATCTGTTCCAATAGCTGAAAATCATTCATCCAATGTATCAGTAGGCCATTGCTCAGAGAATACACCTGGAAAGTGAAGCAATCTGGGGAGGGGGAGTTCATTTTTTTTTTAACTTATTTTTTCTTTTCTTTTCAACTTTATTGGATAATTAGCTTTTTTATTATGGTAGGGTGGTCATGATCAACCTATTTTCCATTACACTGATAATAATTTGTATTGCAGTACACCATTATTAGTTTCTAAAAGTAATTACTTTCAGTTGAGTTGGTAGTCCTCAGCATGCCCCACAGAGTCTGAGTAGGGCTTTTAGAAAATGAATAATGATGTGAATCTCTTTTAGCTAGGGCTATGCGTTTCTTCTTCACTAATATCATGTCAAATGTTTGCATTAATCTCTTCTCTATAATTTGAACATCACCTGGTGTCACAGGCCTGCGCAATCATTGAATAAAGTAATTAAAAAAACATACATTTGGATACCAATTTTACTGTTAACTTTTAATTAAATGTAGTTACAAAGTATTAAAATGATCTTAAAATAAATTTTCCTTAAGACATCCATGAAGACCCAGCTAAATGTATAAAATCAAATAGTGAAAGCTTTTATTGTATTTTAAAATTTAGAACACTCAATTATGACCTTTTGACAAAACTTTTTTTTATCTCAAATATATGAAATGTTATTAGTTGTTTTAGTCAAAGATTCAGTGGAACTTAAAAAGAAAAATTACTTGTAATGATCAATTAAAGAAGTCATTTGTTAAACATGTATATGAAAATTGTTGCGAATGAGTTTCAATAGTAAAATGTTCAATTATATTTTAACTTAGGCAGTATTTTATCAGTCACTAAACCTTTAATGATTAGGTTTTTAGTCCAGGAGCCAGGTCGAAAAAACCAGGTCGAGCTGGAAAGTATTTTGAACTTAATGGAATTTTTACAGGTAACTCATTTTTACAGGTGGCCCTTGTGCTAACTTAGGGAGGGGGGGGGGGAACCCCAATTTTTCGGTTTTTCACCTTTAGCTGGAAAACTACGCGTCAAACAAAAAAACTTTACCAGTACAAAGTTAAAGAGCATCAAATTTCCTTTAAAAATCACTGGTCATACGACAATTTTCACCCATTAGGTACTGAGATACAGCATTTTGAAAAAAATGCCAAATTTTTAAAAAGGTGGATTTTAGCGGAAAAAAGCGTGTTTTTGGGTTTTTGTTATATAAAATAGATTTATCATCATAAATTGAGTATTCAACATTTCTATGTATACCATAATAATATGTAACCCCTTCCCCCCTTACTGTCCTTTCCCCTCCCCCCCAGAACCAAATTTGTAAAATAAGTTAAATAAAACCTCTTCTTTCCTGAAACATTCAACATGGTGCTATCATCAATCTTACTTTAGGGTGGAGGGGAGAGGGAAAGGATCCGCTGATCAGTAGCGTACCGAAGGCAGGGGGGCTGAGGGGTGAAAACTACTCCCAATTATAAAAACTTATAAAGTAACATTTTAAAGCTTAAGGAGGGTGAAATTTTGTTTGGATTAGTTGAATAATGATTGTTTTATACTTTGGAACACAATTTCAAAATATTTCACCCCTTAAAAATCAACCCTTGTTAGAGCTTAATGTACAAAAAAATATTTATCCTTAAATAAATGATTAATTTATCATATCGACTTAATTTAAGAATGTTGTTGCCTAAAATATTACCAAATTCATTATTTTGCAATTTTTCAACCCTTAAAAACCACCCCTTACAACGATTTGTACCCAAAGTACTAAATGCACACAAATTATTTCATATTCTTTTTTCTGACATCAAATAAAGCACATATACCAGTTTTCATTCATATCGGATCAAAAATAATATGATTTCTAATTTTTAGCTAAAACCATTTATTCCTGTTTTTCCATTTTATCCCCCTCTTAAATGAAAATACGACAAGTGATTATAACAACAATTACTGCTCTCTTAAAGAGCTATCCAACGACATTCATCATAAAGGATTTATACTATTTTGACTTTTGCACCCCGTACCCCATACTTCCACCGTCTGAATATTCCCGAAAAGTTGGAGTTAAGCTGTTCTCATGTGTCCCATGTGATCCACGTAAAACCGTAGAAGGGCGACGATCAATTTGAATTAGGGTGGTAATTAGGGGGTTGTTTTCACTGATTTTTTCGTTGAAAAATGTAGGGACTAAATTTATTTTCATCGTAACTCGCTTAATTTTAATGCTATCGACTTCTATTTTTTAAAAAATAAAAGCTCTTTTTGACTACTTTAAAGAAAACTTCTATAAGTTTTCCTCGTAAAATGAACAGTTTTATCGCTATTTGACTCTGAATCTCTCAACTTTAGCATTTGACGAACAAAAGCCAACAATTAACAAGCCGTAGGTCGGTCCGTATTGGTCTTATATGATTTATAAAATAAGAATTTTCTTTCTTTTTTTATAGGCTACAATTTTGTTCTTACAGTTTGTTTGATAAAATGCATTTTTTCGAGTTATTCGCGAAAAACCGATCAAAAAGGTCGAACAACTTTTACTTTCAATCGCGAAAAGCTCGAAAAATATTAATTTAAAAAAAAAAAAAATGTATAGATCATTTTTGACTTAGTATTAGCTTTTTCATCGATTCCTGTGGTTAAAATAAAATAAAAAAATTTCAACCCCTGAGATGGGGCGGCAACCACCCCCAGGGTAATAGCAATGATGATATAGATTTTGATGCTTGGACTATTCTCTACCTACTGTCAAATTTTCAAGTAAATCAATGTATGACGAAAGAATTGCGAGCCAAAGTGCTTCATTTCCTGGACTATTGATATTTTTATTTTATTAAAAGATAAAAAGTCAAAAATTAAGGGAAGGATAGAACTTCTTTACCTACGTAATCAATAAGTCACGCACATTATTCGTCATCAAATTTGTTTCTGGGGTGAGGGGGGAGGGGTACAGGGGGTTACATATTATTATGGTATACATAGAAATGTTGAATACTCAATTTATGATGATAAATCTATTTTGTAAGCCCAAAAACATGCTTTTTTCTGCTAAAATCCACCTTTTTTAAAAGAGAGTACCTAATGGGTGAAAACTGAGGTATGACCAGTGATTTTTATAGGAAATTCGATGCTCTTTAACTTTGTACTGGTAAAGTTTTTTTGTTTGACGCGTAGTTTTCCAGCTAGAGGCGAAAAACCGAAAAATTGGGGTTTTTCCCCTCTCCCTAAGTTAGCACAAGGGCCACGAGGTCGAAAACTCAGCATTGGCATCCCAGAGGACCACTGAGTTACCAGTAAAAATTCCATTAAGTTCAAAATACTTTCCAGGTAAATCTACCTGGCTCCTAGACTATTTATAAACCACTCAAAAATAATAATTAGTTGTTCTACGACATTATGTAGGACCCATTCTGTGTCATTTACATAAATTATTCTTTTACCTATAAAATTATAAAACTATTGTAAGTACTAGATGGAATCATTAATCTTTAACCAAACCTTACAACTAATTATTCTGTAGAAGCATACCAGACTACCTCATGAAGTAAGTCATAGATGAGTAAGGATAGTTAACTGCACCAAATCCTGACAGTAGAGCCATAACTGTTACACCAATAACACCAACACGGCTGATTGCTTGCTCAATTGATAGGATTCCCTGCTTAGGGCTTAGAAGTGGAAATGGATCACCAATCTTCCAGAACAGGTAAATATATATTAACCATATAGTTATAGTAAGTGGCTTCAGCATATTTCTCACTGAAATAAGTAAAACAAAAATAGACAAAACTAATAAAGCAGAATTGTTATAATAAAATATTTTCTAAAGAGTTGTGCCAGGGTTTAAAATTGTATACATATAAGTATCAATTTTTTTTTTTTTTTTTTTTTTTTTTTTTTTTTTTTTTTTACAGAACAAGAAATATAAAACAAAAGGAGGGATGGATTCAGTTTGAAACAAATAAGACAACAAGAAATAAATAATCCAAGCAAAACTTATAAGAGGATTGGAAGACTAAGATAAATAATGAGCTTTGAACATTTAACAATAAATATAAATATTGAGATTTAAACTGAAAACTTGTCATTAAAATAAAAAATATTAACATATTTATTAAAGTATAACTTAAGTGAGTTAACTAATTTGAGTAGTATAAGGAAATACATACCAAAAGGCACAGTTATTAGGATGTAATAAGCAATATAAAAAGGTATGAGAACGACTAGAAGAAATAAAATCACATATAGTCCAAAAATCCAATGTATATATCGAGATCTGAAATTAACAATAATAATTATAACAATAATGTAATAGAAACAATAATAACATTAGGCAGTCTCACAACATTAAAATATAATACAAGTACATAGAGAAAAACCTTGATTATGTCTCCCGATTCACTCTTTCTCCCTTAACTGTCAGAGCACAACCACCTTTCTTTGACTGTCCCGGCATGTGAACATGAAGGTACTACCTGTCAATTAATATGCTCACAAAAGTGCCAAGATGAGACAAGAATTTTTTTAACTCTTTGTTTGATGAAGTGTTTGTGTGCCTATTCAAAAATAAAAAATATCATGTCGCTTTTTGCCCTAGAAGTTTTTACTTTCTCGCTTAAGTGTCTTTACGATTATCCTCCATGGCTCCCATCCCGTGCTTGAAAGTTAATCGAGGTTCTACTGCATTATTTAGTCTTATTTATATAGAAAGCAGTTAAAACTTAAAAAAAAAAAAAAAAAAATCAATAAGACATACCTGAATTCTAAGATGCCCACAATTTCAAAAATAATCAATTCAAATAGTGTAAGAGACATAGAAAATGTAACTGAAAAAATGAGCTGCACCATTATATGATGAACTTCATAATCCCTGAATAACTTCTTAACGAAAAATACCCAACCTCCGATGAAGAACACAACCTGAAAATATTAAAAAAAAAAAAAACTACATAAAAAATCATCTAAATATAAAAAAGTTTATTTTTAAGAAATTTCATCAAAATTATACTTATAACTATCACTTAGGGTAATTTCTTTTAGAAGAATTAAATTTTATTTATAGTACTTTGTTTAAAATTATGAAGTTTAACAAAAAAAAGTTAAGTTTTCCAACAGGGGTCGTTAAGGGTTTAAAATAAAGACGACGCAGTTATTTCATGTTGTCTTTTTGGCTATATTTCGCCCCTCTCCGGGGCATAGACAGGATAAAAAAAAGTTTTAAATAGCAACTGCAATAATCATGTAACTAAAATACAGGATTGCTACAAGCCTGAAGAACCCCAAACTTGAGGGGGAAATACATATGGAATCGAATTCTAAACTGAGACCAAGAGATTTTTCTATACTGAGCAAAGATGATTATTCTATACTGATGGCATTTGCATTAACAGAGTTAGATACACAATAGTTATTTATGTAACTAGGCAACAAAATGGAATTTTACTGAAGAGTGATTAGATTAGCCTCCGAGCCGAAGGCGAGGACAGGCTATGATAAATTAACTGCTGAGGCGAAGCCGAGGCAGGTAATTTACCCATTTGACTGCCGAGCAGGCAATGAATAAACAAGGCAGAAATGTTTCCTTTGCTGCCTTGTTGCATACAATATTTTATCTACTTGCGGCAGAAAAATGAAGCTGCTAAAATGTTATCTTTATTACTATAACATAGTTAATAACTGTGTTATAAATGTGTCATATCAATAAAGATAATAACATATGTATTAACTAAAATTAATGTTCAAATAAGAAACTTGGGAATAATAACAATAAGTGAAAAGCAAACTCAAATCTATAACAACAAAATAAAAAACACACGTTTACAACATACATAACTTCTGAATGAATAATGCACGCAATATAAAATATTTATTTATATTTTTACTAAAAAATTAATAAAAATGTTAAAGATATCTTCTATTCTTGCTTAAAAGAAAAGAAGTAACTAGGATACATCAAGAAAAGTAGCTAGTCTAATCTAGAATTACTTAAATAATAAAAATAATATGGATGTTAAATGTTTACATGACGCTACAGTATAGTCAGTGACTCTACTATTTTTTTTTAATTAAAGATCTACAAATAATTGAACTTATTTAACAGAATTAACAAATATAAACAAATTATTTTATTATTAAAACGTTTATTTATTAAATATTACTTATTTAACTATAATATATAATGTTATAAGATAGAGATAATAGTATAAACTGTTCTTGCCAAAATAAGAGGTTATGACACGCAGTGGTAAACACTGTTACTTTCTCTACCTAGGCAGGGAAATATTTCTCTGCCTAGGCAGAGAAAGTATTTTCCTGACTGTTTTAACTACTTTCCTGCCTGTTTTTAATATTTTAATGACAAATCAGGGAAATAGTACTTTCCAGCCTAAAAACAGTTAAGTAATGTTTAATTTTGCTGCCTCGAGTAGATAAAATTATTAGCGCTAGAGCAAGAAACTCCTAAAAATAGTTTTAAGAAAATAAAAGAATGCAAAAGCACTGCCAATATTAATTCATAGAAAGTTTGTCGGTCGGATCTTTATCCTTTTTTCTATGAATTTTGTAGAGAAATTATATTTCGTTAATAGAAACACTTTTACATAGAGAATTTGTGGGTTCATAAAAAATGTTCATTATATAGAGATTTTTGTAGTGCAGAAGTTTTTTTTATAAGGAGGTCCAACTGTAATGGGTTAATTATTATCCAGCAAATAATTAATTGTTCTAGTTGCGTACAGCTTTCACTTCTTGCTTAAGTGGCTTGGGTTCAACTAGATAAAACCAGGTAATTTACATGGGGAGACAGATAAAGTTATTCCTCTAAGAGACCGACTTAGAAGCTCTCATATCAATAGTTAATAGCTCTTATAAGAGTTAATATGCTAGACCTGTTTTAATTCATTACAATAAAGTAGGACCTGACCCCTCAGGGGCTGTTATACCACAGAGATTTTAATAATTATTAGGGCAATGATTTTATTTACACAACTAACAAATGCTTGGTTCTATTCAATTAACTTCACCAACTCTGCAAAGGGGAACTTCTTCTTTAGAGGTTTTTTATAAGGACCCACATAGGTAGAATGCACTAGCAGGAGTTTTTTGAGTGAATAAACAAAATAATATCTACTTAACACATTTGAGGGGTATGTAAAGTATGAGCTTGTTTTCTAGCATCCTTAGTGTTTACAGCATTTTCAAAAGCAACAAATTTGATAATTGCCGTTTTTAAGAGTATACCTAAAGCTAAAACTTGGTTGTAACCCACACTTAAGGATAGTGAGTAAGCTCACTTACTAGAAACAATTAACTCAAAAACTAATTTAAATCTAAACAATCTTACTATGTAGCCC
The DNA here is from genome assembly GCA_951217055.1 of Gerris lacustris. Classification (NCBI taxonomy): domain Eukaryota; kingdom Metazoa; phylum Arthropoda; class Insecta; order Hemiptera; family Gerridae; genus Gerris; species Gerris lacustris. Next base: position 50,042,243 of record OX578278.1, read on the forward strand.
CAAAATCTATGGGCTCTACAATTTGAGTATGTTATAGCCCAACTCAGTCGATTTGCTAGGTGGGCGGGGTTTTGGACAGTTTTTGAGGTCTCCTGACAATTCAACTACCATACGAAAGCAAATTAAAGTGGACGCCACCCCATTCAAATTAAAAAGGATTAATAACAAAGAAAAAGGGACTTAAAGTCTGAGCACTCACTAGAGTAACTCAGAGGAATAGAGGTAAAGGAAAATTGGAGAATGGGGAATCCAGGGACAGGGAATAATAAAAGGTAGATATGATTAAGTAGGATACAAAAACAATTAAAATAAAGATTAGATGCATCAACTGTTCACTCTTTATTAGGCAAGTGGAATCTTCACTCGCCTTGGCCCAGGGTACATAACAAATGATATTCTCCTGTGAAACAATAACATTAAAATTATATGAAACTACTAGTTTTAATAGAGTGACTAAAATAAAATAAAGAACTTCCTACAAAACTGACTGGTTTCCCTAAGGGCCCTTTCACAGGTAATCTCCTAAGAGCAGTCTTCTGCTCGCTAAAAAGAATTGATAATGATAATAGTAATAATTATGAATTGGTGTGGTACTACCAACCAAACTGGGCTATTGCAAATAATATAAATGGTTGTAATAAAATATAAGAATTTGGAAAAAAAATAAATGGTAGAATGTAGTGGGATGTAGTTTGAGGGAAGAGGGAAGACCCTCGGAGGAGTGGGGGAAGGGGTCCAAGCCGTCCCACTCTGGAAGGTGAAGAGAACAGAAATTGGTCGATCTTACTTGAATTTTTTTACTTGATAGGTGTTCCCAGACTTCGACGCTCGCGGCTCGATCCGGCAGAACTTGGTGAGGGTCGTCAGTGGACTTAAGGGGGCCCACGAAGCTTTCACTGGCGTCTCAGACACAGACAGCAACCAGCGCAATCCACTCTCGTGTTCTGCTTCGTTGATCCTAGTTTAAGTTGCCAAAACTTAAGCACCAACTCACCCTATTCAAATCACTTTTTATCTAACCACCAAAGTGCTCTTGCACCACGAGATCACAGAGACACCTAACCTCTCAGGATCACCCAGTGTACCCAAAAAAAGAAAAAGAAGAACAAAACCAAAGAAAGAATACTAATCAGCGACTGCCCTAAAATAATAAATAAAAATACCTCCTAACAGTTTACCAGAACATCGATCCGCCCCTAAATTTTTCTTAAACAGAAATTTTACCGGGTGGATAATAAACTAAAAATAATATCGTTACAACTATTATAAATTAAAATTAAATAATTGTTGGGCTCATATTGTGAAACGATGAGAAATCAATGAGGTAATAAGAACATTTCGAAATAAATATATTACTTAATAAATTACTAATTGATTTTACCCATTCAAATTGTCTACTAAAAAAAAAAAGGTGATCTAAAACTATCTGTAAGAACAATATAATGGTACTGTTTCTTTCTAAATACATTTGGCTACCAAACTAATAGTGCAGGACCCCAACTTCTAGTTTAGTTTGTTCCAGAAATACATTTAAAAAATACTAGAGATTAGTCAAAAATGGATAAACTAGTTTAAAATTGAAGTAAACTTTAATGAAGGTTGTTCATTCTATCGTAAGACCATTTAGCACTGCCTTCTACTAAAGTACCTTTTGTGAGTCTATTTTAAACCAGGTTGTTTAAAAAAGCCCCTATAGTAAACACATTATACTTTTTAACTCTGACAGCTTGGGAAAATCGAGAAAACAAATGGGAGAGTGTATGAGAGCTTGAGATTTTGGCGGGTAATAGGTCGGGCAATGACCTATTACCCGCCAAAATCTCAAGCCCTCATTCACTCTCCTCACATTTTTTTTCTCGATTTTCCCAAGCTGACAGAGTTAAAAAGTATAATGTGTTTACTATAGTGTACTTTAAGCCTTAAGTCACTGTGCCCTATCATTTCCCTAAGAAATTTCTTTCATGACCAGACAAATTTTGTTCCAAAACATCATTCACTTTTGTATTGCACATTATAAGGCAATTTAAAATCAAATTAGAATTGTAAAATGTGTATTCATGTAAATAATAACAAAAACTGTACACTTGACTAAAAGATATTGCTAGTGGAAGGAGGAGTATGTAAGAGTTCTCAGATTACCCACAGCCACGTCAGTTTAAGGACATGATATGGGAAGATGTTATGAGACAGTAGAAACAATACAGAAAAATACAACTAATGCGGGAATATACTAATGTTTGCTTCAAAGGCCTTAACAAAAATAATTATAACAAAGATCGGCCGCAAATTGTGAGAATGAAATTAATTAAAAAAAGAAACATATCAGCAACATTATTTTCTACGTTACTCAATAACAAGTAGTATTTATAATATATATCTGAGTTCAATTTTAAAATGATCTAATAATATGTAATGAAAGAGATTGTCTTACCTGACTGACTAAAATAATAACAGTATCTTCTAAGTAAGCCATGTCTTAACTATACAACTACAGTTCTACAAATAATGAAGAACAGTTGATATCAACTTGGTAAATAAGTTTAATAAATATATATCCTAATAAATTAAAACTTATATTACACTAGAGAAATAACATCATAAAATTATATCATATTTAATTTTGTTGTCACTTATTTCGTTTCAGTTTGGTTTTGGTTTGATTGTAGATTGGAGGAGTTGCCCGAAGCCGAAGGTTATTTTTATAAACTGATAGTGTTGTCAACTTTAATGATAGTTTCTTCTAAATAAAGACTCAAAAATTGTAATTTAAAAGGAAACCTTTATACCTGGTTTATACAAGGATGTTATATTATTTAACATATTTATTTAATAATATTGTAGATATTATATAGCCAACTTGGTTTTTATATATAACTTTATTTTTATATATAACTTTATTTAACATCCTTGGGTTTATATCACCATTTAATTAGATATTGTATTGTATACACAGTTAATTAATTTAAAAAATATGTGTGAGGCTCTCACGCATTAGAAGTGAAACTTTAGTTCTAGAATGCATTGCTTTCTTTCATTTTTTGACGAATTTATTATTTCAGGATTAAGAAATGGTTATGGGAAATTTAATTGAAAAAAAAAAAAAAAATTGCTACGCTAAGGCAACCACATTTATTCCAATAAAAATAAATGTTTGTTTTGATTTGCTGGTCTTTAAATAGATATAATACAATTAATCTGTAAAAATGTTACACTTTGACGAGTCTCGAATCGCAAACTTCGTTACACGATGTCACTATGTAAAAAAATTTACTCTACCGCCGCCAAAGAAGTTTCACTTCAAAAAGAAATGTTACGATTGTTCAAATATAGATTTATTTAAATAGTTTTACCGTTTTTAAGACATATATGAAATAAAAAATAAGCCTACTAGTTTAAAGGCGACATTAACTTGGTTGGTTAATAAATTAATACATTAAATTTATTTAAATTACACCCATTACAATTATTAAAGGTTTGTTAATCATTATCCGGGACATTTTTATTAGCCTAAACAACTTTAGGATTCCTTAAAAAATAGGAATAATATTTATTTAAATAAAAGGGCGTGAAAATAAAAATACAAGTAGTGTTTTCGGTAGAAGTTAAAACAAACTACTTATCATTTTTTATTTTTGTGATAGCTAGGGGTAATGGCGGTAATGCAAGGACGGTGGCGGTAAATGGCTCACGTCACCTGAACACAGAAGGCGCCACAGTCAAATGGCTGTCAGTGGATAGCAGCATCTGTCTTTTGATATCTGATATCTTGGTTCTTTTCGAAAAATCAGTGGTGTAAGCGGCTACAATGTGGTTTTAAATTAAAAAGCTATGTATATGGCAATATTATATTCATTTTATCCTGTAATTTTTAATCCAACTCAAACAATTCAATTGTTCTTATTTATCGCCTAAAATTAATACTCTTAATGAATATTATTCTTTAATGTCTTCCTTAGTAGGTTATTCCGTTTGCATTGTATTCAATCACTGAATTAAGTATTAGAGTTAATATTTAGAGTTGCCATTTTCAAATGTTCATCAGTGTTGGCAATATTATTTTCCTTTAAAATTAAATTTAAATTAATGAGGTTGTGACTGTGACAGACGAAAGATAAAGATACACATTTTCGCCCTCTTAAGTTGTGGAATGTCAAATTTTCTTGCCATCTTTGATCAATTATTATTTAGTATATTTTACGTTTCCATATTTTTAGGATAGGAGACAAGTTTACTTATTTGCATATAAATTTGTGGTAACAATACTGTTAAAGCTTCTGCTTCTGCGTGATTCAAGCCAAGTTATGGACGCATGTCCAGTTTAGACGTAGACAGTATCTATAATAATTCTAAAGTCTTAGCCCATGTATATACTTTTATATATGCTTCTAAAATGGTGTTGAAAAATAACGTACGGGGTTGTCTTAAGATTTATCGGGACACGAAATATGATCGACAATTTTGAAGAGTGAGTACTAACATAGTATTACAATTCTTTTGTGCTCTATCGAAAATGGGCGTAGACTTAAGAGCTACAAATGAGCCCCGCTAGTTTTTAAGTTTCTGAATTTTTGATACAGCTAGAAAATATTCAAATAGATCTCGTATTTCAATGTCTGATGTTCTTCTTTTACTTTTAATCTACCTAAATTTGAATGAAGTTTTGTCTGGTTGCCTTAGCATAATTTGAAATGCCAGACCTTAGTAATAGAAGTTCTAGGTATATACAGCTTCTTGTCTTTTGTTATTGTAATTCTAAAACTACTTTTAGTAGGTTGAATTGATCCTGAATTTTTCATTACTGTTGACCTTATGTATGAATTAATAAAATCATGATAATCTAAGCTGAAGATTGAGAGTACTATGGGTAAACTACTTGTATACTATTAAATACCTACCAATGCTTTTTTTGCTAAGATTTAGAATACGGTGACCAAGCCCGCAACACACTGTTTCCAGTAGATTATTCTATGATTTATTTGAGAGGTGGTTAGTTTAGATTTAATATAATTCTGTTAATAAATGTAATGGATAAAATTTAAAATAAGTAATCATAAGCAATGGTTATTTTGGGCTAGATCATTAGATTTTATGTATGTACGTATTAGGGGTAGAGGCTAAGATTTAGAATACCTTGCCAGCAATAAACTGTTTTGAGTTGATTAAACTTCGAGAATTAGATACATAAAAGAAATTATGTCTCTTGCCTTTATTGTAAATTAAGCAAAGTTATGTTATAATTGTATTTACATACACAAGAGTGATTATGTCCCTCGTAAGAATTATGATAATTATGGCATAACTGTTTTGGGAATAGAAGAAAATATTGTGTTATGAGGTTGATAATCATATTCTAAAACTGTTGCGGTAAAAGTTTTATATGTGGAGTTGGATACTGTATCCTAAATTTATATTGTACCTGCTATGTATTATGCATAAATTCTTCTACATCTTACATCATTCATTTCTGGACACCCTTCCCTCATATTATATTATGATTAAATTCATATTTCTGGGTATCAAACCAGCTTGTTGTTGGTGTCATTGTATTTTGTTAAAGTGCTATGTTATTCCTTTTGGAATATGTGCCTCGAAATTTTTAAAATAAAACCTTTTCAGCATAAATGCTTGAAGGAGCTTTAATCTTTGCATGGATTTAGCTAATAATTTGTTGTATATTTATACCGTTGAAACATTTAGTAGTAATATTTCAATAATTCCCAACATCTTTTAATTTTAACATATTGTGCTTATGTTACGTTCCAGTGACAAGCATTTGGTTCGAGTACGTGCACAGGTGATGATACGTGATGACAGCACGGGCGGGTGGGTTCCTCTTGGTGGAGGAGGCCTCTCAAGCGTGTCTGTCAGAAAAAGGATAGTCACCGACTCATCCGCTGAATATAATAAGTCTGAGTACCTCATCTGTGGCAACCGAATTTCTGACCGAAGTGTAAGTTTAGACAAGAGGCAAATAAACAAATTCAAGAAACTGTTAACTTTGTAGCTAAATAAATTGAAATTACAGATATTAATTATTCAATGTTAAATAATTATGTAAATGAGGGGTAAGATTATAAATAAAGTAGGCATATGAACAAAGGAATTAGATTCTCTTTCACTCAAAAATTCACCTTCCAACTTGGAAATGCTTAGAGAATGACTAAAATTGAGAAAATAAGCACTTATTGCTGATTTTAGATGTTGATCAATGTGGTGTTCTGCAACTTGTTGCCAGCAAATATTATTTGATTAGCATAAAACAAATCATCCCTCCCTTTTTTGTTTGTATAGTAATAATAAATAAAATTGGTTTTTAATGTGAATTTTATTAAATTCTTTTGGTATTAATATACTTCTAGGTTGTATTGAGTTGTACAATCAAGAAAGATTTTGAGTATAATAAGGTAATGCCAACTTTCCATCACTGGAGAACTGGAGATAAGAAATTTGGATTGACCTTTCAGACTGCAGCAGATGCCAGAGCTTTTGACAAAGGTGTCCGCTTAGCTGTAGAAGAACTACTTGACGGTAAAATAATTTATTATTATAATTATGATTTATATAATCGAGTAGTGTCCCGACAAGAACACACCTCAAAATTATTTGTTATTGCTAAGCTGAAGATAACCACATTTATTCCAATAAGAATAAATGTTTTTTTTGATTTGTTGGTTTTTAATACATATAATAACTTATCTAAGTAGATATCTAAATTAATTTACTTAATTTTTCTTTTTTTTCTAGTAAATTACGGACCTAAGGGCTCGTTTAATATAACATGGATTAGACTTTAGCCTCTTAATAGTGCTTAAGCTATTTGATCTACACTAGATCTAATGACAGTATTTATAAATGATTGCCTGGGCTAGGTGTCTAGCTCTATGGCCTACTAATGTATTGTTCAATACATTTAAACAGAAAGTTTTCTATGTTCAAAAGCATTGGTGGCACAAGTTTCCCATTCAGGCTATAACCGGCATCAGCAGCGAAAGGGTTGCATTAGTTAAAGGAAAGGGTTGCATAAGATGCTAAGACACCTCATTATTCAATTATAATTTTAAAAGCTTGGCATAGAAAAGGATTCATCTCTCTCAAAATTGTAGTATGTAAGGATATTTTATGTGAGTAAGTTGGCCAACCAGTCTCGAAGTTAGCATGGATTGGGTAAAGTGCCTCATCTTTAGAGAGAGTCCAGTCAAGTAGTCAACTCAAGTGATAGTAGTTTGAGTTTGGTAGTATCAGTTGGAGAGTATATTATTGAAGATTATAATTATATATTATCATGTGAATTGTATTAATCCTGACAAATAATTATACTTATTATAAAGTAAAAGTGAACCATGTTCTGATGCACACTGTTAATCTATCCTCTCTCAGCAAACTTACTCATACAACAACAACCTTAGTAATAATATTTATTAAATTACAATCTTTACAAAAAAAAAGGAAAAAAAAAGATGATTTATATTTAAAATAGTCATTTAAATGGGTTAGTTAGCACATCGTTGGTTTCTGATTGATCATATAAAAAGATCTGATATAAGAAATAAAGCTATGAATGAAATAATAAACCCTAAAGGATTCTCTTGATAAGTGTTAAATATTAACTCTAATATAATGCATTCAACCTATTGCATAATTTTTATGGTTTATAAAGTTTACTAAATATGTATTATCTTCTTTTTTGTTACTTCCCTTGGACATTTGTTTGTGGTGAGTTGATTTTAGTTACATTATAAAACCATTTAGTAAATTTAGATTCAAATACCGCAGTATAAGTTTTAAACATATTATATATATATACAGGTCTTGCTATTATAGTGACATCCATAAATTGGCGGTTTGCATTTAATGTGGCATCCAACCACAATGTGGCATCTTTATACAGATGCCACATTACATTTCTTTCAAAACGTGTTCAAAGTACTTCTATAATCATTGTCTGGAAGTAATTTTGGTGGTGTTTTGAAAGGTAATTGTATAATTTAATTGATGTAACTTCTCCCTTGCAGCACTGGTGGCTGAGTTGTATATTATGTCCCAGTATAGTTGATCACATTCTGGTGTGAAAGTGGCGTCCACCATCCGGCAACACTCCAAGGTCGACTAAATGAATATTTCCATGCTCCTGACCCTTTGATGTTGGCATGACCTTTTTTACCACCATCCTGGGGGTTTTAAACCTGACCTAAGAAGTATAAATTAATTATGTTTCAACACTAATTGTCAATGTGGCTTCTACTTTGAGTTGTATCTATTCTCTGCAGTTTTTCTAGGCAGTCTTTTTACTATAATGCAAAATAACTAAGCTAAAAACATATGTTCCTCTTGAACACCATCTAAAACTTTATAACGATACACTTTAAACTTTGAAATTTACCCTAAGAAACATTTATATAAAGTAAAATATTATTTTATAGGTTTCTTATTTAAAATACGCTGAAACAAAAACATTCTCTATGACACCTCCTTATTACCACTACCTTTACGTTGACATATTATAAAAAGGAACTCTTAGTTTCATGGTAAGGCTTAGTTTTTTATTGCCAATACATCGCACTAGATTACTTCTGTAAATGAGTATGCTATTTACTTAAAATAGACCATAGTAATAATATTCGTGTGGACGCAACCTGATCAAAATTCAGATTACTATGAAAATGCAGAGGTTGTTTCAAATCAAAAATTAATACATGGAAATGCCTTGCCTCCTTTATACTTTCTTATAGAGAAAAACTATTACACATTTTAAGGTCCCCCAAAAAAATGTTTTTTTGTTTTTTTTAAAAATGTCTTTTTGTCGTTTCTGCAGTCGACTCTGTCCCCCCCCCCCCCCCCCCCCCTTCTTAAAAACTTCCAAGGACATAAAAGAGCATAATTCTTGGTCAATAGAGTATTTCCTCATATTTTACACGTTGGAGAATATTGTGGAATATTTTAATGTTAAAAAAATTCTAAGGTAAGAAAACACAATTTTAAAGCCATGTAATGTAGCAAATAATCTGGGGAACAAAGACGCAGATACAGTAGAGTCTCGTTTATCCAGACCCCTCTAGTCCGGACATCTGTATAATCCGGACGGGCCAAAAAATATGTACAAATTGGAACCAGGGCCTGTTAAGATTTATTAATTTTTAAGATAATTGGAGTTTCTGCTTTTATTGTCTATTAAAATGTATAAAATTGTTCCTAGTATAGTTTATAGGTGTATATTCAAACAGTCTAACACGAGGAATACCCGGTATTTTGTTAAAAATTTACAGATTTAAGAATAAGTAAGAACATCGATAAATCTGTTTCGGTTCCATAGAAATGTAGGGCGGAAGATATAAAGGAAGTGTATTCCAGGAAGTACAATTATATGTGACTGAGATGGGGAAGGATTTTAAGAAATATGTAGTGGCAGCTCAACCCAGTTCCATGAAATTTTGCCAAGCCAACAATGTCTAATGTCTCAACTTTTTGTGAAATGATTATCGCTCCTCGAATTTCATATCAGAACTCAGCCTGTTTCTTAGGAAGTCCCTTCTATACCTGCCACCTGCGTAATATATTGTCATTTTATTTTAATTCATTTGATATTTGACATGACTGGTGACAGAACAGCTCTTAACTTAAATAGTGGGCCTACGTTGTACAAGCATGTTTTTTGGAGACTATTAGAAGTAATTTTTACGATAAAAACCTCGATTTTAATAGTTTTACTCTACTAAACCTTGTTCTACAGACACATTAAAACTGATTCCGTTTAATCCGGACTTTCGGTAATCTGGACTGGGTTTGGTCCCGTTAAACCCGGATTAGCGAGACTCTACTGTAGTATCAAGTTGAGGGCAATGCCAAAGATAAGGCTCAAGTAGCATACTTAAAGTATAACCATTGGGCATTCTTAGTAATATGGAATGGTTAACGGATTAACTCCTCCTTTAGAAACATAGTTTATTTTGGTCTGCTAGTGATACCTTCTGGTAAGTCAGATGAAGCTGAGTCAGTTACCTACCCAGTATCATTCTAGATTCCACCTCTACTCTGGTTTTTGTGTCAACCCACAGCAAAAAAAAGTCGCTGGTTTCAAAAAAATCCCTTGTCTTCGTTCCCGATATTCGTTATTGATGTTTTTTTAAGTCCGATACATCGATGTTTGACCAAGAAAAAGAAGATTGTCAACCTTTCAATGTTTCAGGAAAACATTGTTGTTGGCTGATTCAATGAAAGATCAACATCAATGTTTTTAAGTCCGATTCATCGATGTCCTAACACTAAAACAAACCCAACTGCCTTTCTTCTGACTTACCCAATTTACCTGCCTCTACACATTAAGTTTGATGGCTGTCTATTCTCAACTAACCTCTAACGGCAAACATTTTTGTTAAAAGTGGGTGGTGGAGGGGGAAGAAACAATAAAATAAAATCACCAACTCAATGGTCTCTTGTAGTTTTTTCATATCTACGACCGTTTTTGAGAAAAAATCTGTAATTCACTTGTGAAATTAAAATCTCAGTAGTTTTTGTAGCAATGATTTATTACAATACAAAAAACTTAAATAATAACCATAACAAGGAAGCAATTTAACAAAAATTGTTGAAAGTGGCCTCCTCCAACTCTTATACATGAGCCCACTATTCTTCTCATTGATTTCAGCACTCTTTCTAACACCCCCAGAGTATTTCTTACGGTTTCAAATGCATCTTTAAATGCAACACTCTGTAGATTGGTAACAAAGCGTTTGTTCATACAAATTTTTAGTCATGAAATAAGCCACAGAATTGCCCCCTTCGTTATGTACATGATATTTAGGAACACCCTGTATATTTATTTATTTTTTATAAATAAAATCTGTTTGATTTTCAGGTGGGACTAAATCTGTGACACTGATTGAATTCTCCTACTGCCTCAGATGTCGGTGATGACGATGTTTTTATGGTAATTTAATTTCCCATTTTTGTCCATTTATTTTTTATTTAAACAGTGTTTTAAGTTTAAAACTACTTGTTGTTGGAAGAAAAAAGCACATGCCGAAATGCACTTAAGAAGGAGGGTCTGTAGACTCCTACAGAGTTTTACCTTGCATATCTTAATGACATGAGAGTATAAAAATATTTGTTCTAAAGGAAGGAAATTAAGGGTCTGTAATGTTCACTCAAAAACTAAATTACAACTTTTATCTGGACACCACATTTAGGGGGAGTTTTAGATTTTAAATAGTCTCATTGGCGTTATGCCTCTTTTAATAGAAGACATGCACATGTAACAGTTTAAAACTTATAAAAGGAGGGTGTGGCTGATGGAGGGATAGAGTAAAGTGATTATAAGTGTTAGGAATAGGGTTGCCAGATTTCCGAAAGACAAAATAGGGACACATGGGGAGCCCCCCCCCCCCCCCCCCCAATCTTTTGATTGAAGTAGTCAATAATTTTTCCAATTTTTGAAAAAATAATCAATTTATTTATAAAGCAGAGAAAATTCTCCAATATGTATTAAAGAAATCGATCATTTCTATAAAGCTAATTTGTTCAAGTTTCAGCCATTCAAATATCGAGTGAATTTGTTTCAAACATGCTTGTTTTTAGTTGGTTTTGACCATTTTTCATCCTAAAGCCTTTGTTTTTTAGTATAATTAATACAGACCAACTTTTATGTAAAATTATTGTCCTATAACTTGGGATCAAATAAGGTTTATAAATAGTAAATAGCTTCCGAGGTACAGCAAAAAAAGTTACAGCGAAAAAGTTTTTAGATTAAATAAATTTTAAAAATTATTTCTAAAAACATGTATTTTACACACAAACTGTGCTGTTATTTTTTATTCTCATTATTGAAAGTATGCTAGAAACAGAATAGTAAAATATAGTTTGTATTTGCCCAATATGAAAAAAATTATCTATTTTCGACGTCTTCATTGAAATCCGGGACATTTTGGCAACTCAAAAAGTTTCTTAGGGACACCGGGATTTTAAGTCCAAAACCGGGACTCCTGGCAACCTTAGTTGGAATCGTAGAAAAGTATTATATTACAATGCACTGGCATTATCGCTATCAGTTAAAATTAAATACAAGAAGAGAGTTACTAGCCCCACCTAATAGCTGATTTGGTTGAAGTAGAGAAAAGAAGAGAGAGGGGGGATCATGTAAATAACGCTCTAATAACCAGTAAATGGCATTAATTCATTTAAGCAAAGAGAGTTAATTAGCAAAGAGAAATAATTAAAACATATATGTGTAACACATTACATATTTCATTACCTTAGATGTAAATTATTGTCCAATTTTTAAAAAATCGGGTATGGGGTACCTCGGAACTTTTCCTCACTTTGGAGGCCACTAAAGTGGCCTCTCCTGCTGCTTCGCAGCAGAAGGATACAGCATTGGGCGTGGTCAGTACTTGGATGGGTGACCGTTTTGAACTTACTGATTTTTTTAATTATCATTTTTCAAAAAAAAAAAAAAAAAATGATACATTATTTTTATTTTATTTATTATTTTTTATTTTTTTCATTTATTTAATTATTTGAATTTTGGCGGTATTTTTACAGATGTAAACAAACTTTGACGTTTAACAAAAGTATCACACTAATTATTAATTATGTTCGGTTATAACTTTTAAACTAATTAATGGAATTTAATCTGTTTTATATATATATATTATATTTGTTCCTTACTTTTAACCTGTCTCAACATTATGCTATATGTCAAAAACGTATTTACTATACTTTCGGTATTATTAAACATCAAAGTTTCAAAATTCAAAAATCGATAATTTCAAAATGGCGGCCAATACCAAAATGAAATTTGGTGGATTTGTTTGTCATAAAGAGAGGTACATTCATGCCAAATTTCAACTCGATCGGACCACTTTTCGATTTTTTTAAGTTTTGCTAACTTAACAAACTGGGTTCAAGATGGCGGAAAATTATGATTTTTCTGGGCAGCACAACTACGTTTAAGGACTGATTTTTGTACTAAGTTTCAACTCTCTAGCTTAAAAATCGTGGGAGTTATGTGTGGCACAGACAGACAGACTGACATCCAGCTAAAAACCACTCAAATCGTCTTAAAAACACCCAAAACGGATAATTCCGTTGAAATCTCGGTTTCGGATTTTTTGGTTGAAAACAATACTTTTCCTATATACCTTCGTTGAAGGTGAGGAAAAGTAAAAAGGAGTTTTTGAGGTATGTACTATATTATGCTGGCAGATAATTGCGATAAAGTATTTTAACTCCTTTGTTACTAAATAAAGAGATCCATGTAAAAATGCTGTATTTTTCAAAGGAAGATTGCTCTATTTATAGAAAATAACTCTCCTGTTATTGCTAAGATGGGGCATAAACATTTAATTAGATGTATTAATCAATGCCAAATTGAATATGGTTCTTTACAAAGCAGTTATGTAATTTTTAACTTGATACTTTTGTAGACTCTGAACTTGCCATTAGAACATGGAGATTCTCGATCCAGTTCTGATTCGTCTACTGGCCGTCATGTTGTTGTACCTGGATGTCTTGAACCTGTACAGTTGGCCACAGAATATACCTACCACATTGAAGAAGGTGGAAAAAGGGTGAGACAAACATTGATAAGATTTTCCCTTTTATAATAATTTTCAGTTTTAATTCAGGTGTCCTGAACAAAAGCACTTACAAATATATCTTTGCAACCAAACAACTTCTATTTTTTAACATACCTTGTAAGGAGTTCAATAATTTTTACTCTGGTACAGGGACCATCTGAACCAGTTAAATAATGAAACTAAAAATTTAGAACTCTCCTTTAAATAATAGATCCTACTGGATGCCATTGCAAGAGGCTTTATTAGTGTTTATAATGTTTTTGAATTTTTTACAGTCTGCAATAATTGTAACTAGTTTTGTTAGTAAGATTTTCAAATAATTTATTTTGTTTGATAATTTATAGGTTAGTTTGAAGAAGAGGAGCAGCAGCCTGAGTATTATTAAGGGGATGCCCGGTCCTGGTTCTGGTAGAAAAGACAGATGTAGACATTGCCAAGAACCCTACTGTCCCGAGACTAATGTACGAGGATCTTGTGCATTGGCTCCAGACTGTGCCAAGTCTTCCATAAACAATGTCTCCTGCCTGTCTTGTGCTAGCTGCTTTCTATATAACTGCAGGTAACATTTCTGTTTCAAGATATATTTGATTATATATATTGATTTTATTAAAGTAAATAATTGCACAGATTCAAGGTTCGGTAGTATGATTTCAGTCCTCTTAGCTTTCACCCAGAGATCTTGTTCTCATTGGTGATGCCTCATCTATGATCATCTAAGCACATTTAATGCAGAAGTAATAGTAACATTGATTGAAGTATGTGTTCTCATCTCACTAATTTTTTTTTTCTCAACGTTCCCTGCAGAAAATTAGTTGGAAAATTAGGTGGATAGGTATAATTGATCTTACTATAGTTGAATTACATAATTATGAACCTTGATATAGCTTATCACTGTGCCTACACAAAAAATGGACAAACCTCAACTTAAGAAATAATGGACACAACCAATGGATGATCTTTTAAGATTAAGTTATGGGAACATAATGTTGTTAATGGTTATTTTATCTGTGTTATCAGGGTGGATGAGGCTATGGCAGAAAGGCCTTGTGAGTGTACAGCAAGTGAGGCCTGTGCCAAGCGGTGGATAGGTCTAGGTCTGTTATCATTTCTAGTTCCCTGTTTGTGGTGCTACCCTCCACTTAAAGCATGTCACATGTGTTGTATATCCTGTGGCCTATGCGGAGGAAAGCATTCTCCATCATAGAAATATCACCTTCCAACCTGGTCATTTGTTCCGAGAGTTCCCTGTCTCTGATGTCCTGAATATTTCGAGTCTACTAGAAGAAATGCAGAGAAATGTATTATATGATTAATTATTAGAGTGACTCCCTGCTGAATATTTTCCTTGAACAATTAATGTTTGGTGGTATTACCTAAACATTATTATATATTTCCAATCCAAAAATGGTACAACTGATTTTTTCCTGAGGGCTCACAGGAAATTATCACTTTCTGACCATTTATGATCCAAAAACCTCCTCCATATATATATATATATATATATATATATATATATATATATATATATATATATATATATATATATATATATATATATATATATATATATATATATATATATATAAATTTATGTACAAAAATCGAATGTATCCTTACAAAATGAAATAATAATTAGAAATTTATTGTATTGTTGTTATTTATAAAAAAATGTATTGTTCAACAATTTTGAATTTTTATTGAATTTAATAAACAAATACTTGAATGAAGAGTTTTAGCTTTAACGCAATGGACACTGAACAAAGTGCGGCATGTTTAGCTTGTTTACGATATTATAACAGTTTATAAATACAGTAAAAACAAATAAATAAAAAATAGAAACTATTTACTACTTCAATTGTTATTGTTAAAATTATTGATTTATTATTATTATTGTAACTGAAGTTATTAGTCTAAATTTTGAAAACTTGTTTTGATAATTAATTAATTTTTAAAGCTTTATATAATTATATTTACTATAATGATGTTTATATTTAATTTATATTAGACATCATAAGACTTATTTCACTTTTTTTCTATATTTTAAAATGTTTATTAAAAAGTTTTTTTTATTTTTATAATTCATCATTGTTTTGAGGGATATTTAAGCACATTTATTTACAAATAATAATGTATTTTTTTTTTAATAAATATATTCTATAAATTGTAAATAAACTTTATCTTATACATATATTATATATGTATATGCATATACGATATATAATATATATAAAATTTTAATTCTGTTTGTCGAACTCTTATTTTTATTAAATGAAGCCTTGGGTACTAAAATTGAAGAGGAAGGGACTCCTATAAATTTGATCAATATCCAGGGCTCTCTTTCCTCTTCCAATTAATTCAAATTTACCTTTGGTTTTCTACTTGAATAAATACCGTTATAAGTCAATCTAACACATTGTCTTTGCCGATCTCCTGAATCTTTGTTTTATAATTTCATAAATTAGGTTATCCTGGTAAAGCCATTTTTATGGTTTCATTATTTTTTTTTATTACATTCCGTACTTAAGATAAATGATCTTCTATGCCGATATGATAGATGCGTCATCTATAAAGTAAAATAATGTGAGAAACTAGTTTAATTTAATTTTATATAAATAAGAATAAGTATAACTCAGAAACAATTATTAAAATTCATTGGTATTTATCAAGATAAGCTTAACACGTTCAGCCCGGCACGCCGCGTATGTGCGGCGGGTCGACTTACCCGCCGGCCTGCCGCCGCACATGTGCGGGGTCAAGTATTTTTGGTTGTTATGGGTTCTTGAGGGAGCTAGGCTGGCTTTATAAGTCTGAAACTCGCTGTAGGCCTTCACAACAACTATACCTCTTACCTCATTTACTTCGTCTGCAAGTTGTCGGGAAAACTTTTTTCAATATTCTCAAAAGTGTGATTTCTTCAGTTTTCATCATTTTTTTAAAGGTAAGCAAATAATATCTTAGATTTATACATTAATTATTACTTTACTTAAAATTAAAGTGCTTTAGTAAATATAATTTTTTTTTTTTTTGGTCGTTATATTTTTTTATTTTTATAATCAATAACTTATTAATTATTTTTTTAGTTTGAATATATTATATAAACGAAGTTAAAATGATTTCTAATAAAATTTATTTATAAATTATTCTATAATTACTAAAAGTTGAAGTTTTATTGCATTTTTCTATGCATAGCAAAATGCCCAAGGAAAGCTTAGCTAAAAATATTTTCACCACCCTTGTGTCATATGGCATAATTTAACTAGAATGTTATTTTTTACATAATATTTAAATTTAAATTACTGAAGCATGTATTTCTCAATGGTATTCACCCCAAAATATGTGATTCACATTGAAAGTAGTAAAATTGGTACACTGATGGATTACTTTCGAGTTGTTCAACAATTCGGAAGAGGATATTTAAAAATTAGTGCGTAATTTTTCAAGAGTACAAAAATCAGAATAATAATATGAAGTATTTACAGTTTTAGACTATTGCTCTCAGATTTGTTAGGTAACAGTTAAAAAAATTACTTAGTATGTATATATTTGTACAAAACAACAACCCTAAAGGGATTATGGCAGATGGTTTTGCATAAGCTAGGCGCTAATGACTACCCTATTCATTTTGCTAAGAGTAATCTTGTTGTTTGTTTGTACTTTGTATTCAAATAAACTTGGAAAACCCTTGCCCCCTGTTAATGACCTTTATTTTTCAAGGCCCAAGTAATCCGTTATATTCTTCAAGTAGTCGCGTTTATATCTAATCCCCGTTATTATTACCCCTGACTAAATTTATAACCATTGGGGTTTATCATACAACTATTCCAATATTTTTGAAGTATTATAGTTTATAAATACCCTGTACAATATATCCTTGTTTTTACCAAAATATGTACCTATAAATTTACTTACTATTTTCATTTTTTTTTTAAGAATCGATGCACCGTTTACGTCTCAGGGTCCTGCAAGGAAAAGGTCGAAATCTAAGGGCGATGATGTGAGAAGGGTCTACACAGAGGAGGAGTTGCGACGGATTTTAGAAGAAAATGTTTCTTATAGGTAAATTTCTTTCGACCACTCGGACTTTTCGCCAGAAAATGAGCCCCCAGCAAATCTAAATGAAGGATCTGTACAGGAAGGGTTGAGTAATTCTGATTCCAGCATTCCTCTCACTGAAAGAAAACATTTGGTATCCTACCTGTCCACGATTGGAAAAAATTCCATTTCAAGGCGAGCCGGGGTTCATCAATCAACCTCATGGTACCAGCCCGATTGATTATTTTCGCTTTTGATTATTTCGTGATTGTTAGTATTATTATGACGTACGCTATTAGCGTAAATTGTTATGTTTTTATATGTTATATATTTTCTATGCTTCCTAAGTTTTTATTAGTATTTATTAATTATTAGTAAGATTATGACGTACGCTATCAGCGTAAATTATTATTTTTATACTTTTTATGTTCTAAATATACGTTGTAATGTTAAACTATGACTTAGAGTTGTTATTTTAATATTTAGATCCTTTTATAACATATATGTAGTAAAGCTATGCCATCCTAGGTAGGCTAAACCAGCAACAATTTTTTTTGCAAACTTCCCCTCGGCCTGCACGCCGCGTATATGCGTTTTGAATAATTTAATTATTAATTACCTAAATAATTTTAAAAAAAATTTTTTTATATGTTTTATGTTTTTATATGATGTTTTTACATCAATTATGAATTTTATAAAAATTCAGCCCGTAGGAAATTTTCAGGTTTTTCTGGCCGTCCTGAACGTGTTAAGGGTTTTTTAAATTATAATTTTGTAAAGGTATGTCCCTACTTGTCTTAATTTCTTTAATCCCTCTAGGGATGTAGGACTGCAATGGATTGCCACCTTAATCTTTTTGGGCTATATTTTTTAATTCTCCCCGGGTTTTTCCTTCATTCTTTAATTCTTTCTTCACTGTTTCTCCTCCTTGTATCCTGGGTCGTTCAGGTTTTCATTTCCTTTTGTATTACACTGTAGAGCCTGCTAACTGATGTCTGAGAGTGTGGCTGATTTAACAATACTATCTCTTTTTAATTAATTCCCGTATTGGGTTTTAGCAAATTTTTTTCCCAAAATCCTTTATTACTAATATTCTCTGGCCAGCTTGGCCAATTCAGTTTCAGTTAGGCTACTCTCTTTTTCTCCCAGGATTGAATTTTACTCTTCCACATAGTACCTGTCCTCCAGTCACTCTTAACCAAATCCTCATTCCTCAATCTAGCACTATCCGTTACCTTGGCCTTAACCTTGATCGACGACTCACCTGGCAACCGCACACCAGGACAACAACATCTCAAGATGTATCTCACATCACATGGTAACAACATCTCAAGATGCTACAAGTTGTTACTTCGTCTTCTAGATTGTAGATCCAAAATTACAAAGGGTAATAAACTCCTCATCTACAACAATTTTTATTACTAGCTTGGGACCTAAGGTTTGGAGTAGCAACAAGCCTTCCAACTCCTGTTGACTTCAAACTCATCAATCAAAGATCCTTCATAAAATCACCGATGCACCCTCTTATGTATCGAACCACACCCTCCACAATAATTTCAATGTTCCTTTTATCCGAGACCTATCTACATCCAGATACCAGAAATTCCTTATTGATTCACCCCAATCTTTTAGTAGAACTCCTTTCTTCTTAATCCATTTGTGATAACCCACCTCACCACCTAAGAAGACAGTGGCCCAGAGATCTACTAAATATGGGATGACTTATTAATAATTAATTAACACTCAAGTTCCACCTTATCATTCCTTATTATACATTTTGTTTTAATTAGTTCTGTATTTTCTCACTCATTTGTCATTTTATTGTCTTGTTTGTTCATATTCTGAATCATTCATTCTTAAAGGAGTAATCAATGGATTATTACCTTAATCATGTAGTAACCGCCCAAAAAGCAATGTATCAGTATCACTTATAACTAGGGTTAGGAATTGACATAAAAATCATAATTTTTTCCTTTGCTTAAATAACAATAAAATGCCTAATTTTCGTATTTTGGGGGCTCTGCCCCCTCCCCTTAAAAAGTTATAAGGACATAAAAAAGCATATTTCTGGGTTCATAGAATATTTTCACATATTTCGCACGTTTGAGAATATTTTAATGATAAAGAAATTCTAATGTTAGAAAGAGAAGTTCAAAGCCACGTGTAGCAAATAATCTGGGGAAAGACACAGGTAGTGTTAAGTCGGGTTCATTGCAATGCCCTTTTTATGAAGTAGCGTACTTAGTGAATAACCATTGGCACATTCGTAGTAATATTGAATGTTTTAGGGATTAACTACTCCTTTAGAAACATAGTGTTATATCAATCAAATTTCAACCTACTCATATATATCTCACTAAATAAAATTCAAACATTTTATGGCCAGAAACCCCTGAAATTTTCCCCTAAAGTTTAATTTTTTTTTATTACAAAAACTTCTACCAAAAATCTAAAAAAATGGCAGGAGACAGTAACATCTTAGAGGCAAAACTATAATTTGTTTAAGTTTTCTAACTCCTATTGAAAATTAAAGCAGCTTGCATAATATTTAGTTTTACATCCCACAAATGAAAGTGCTCTCCTATCTGCTCCGAATCTTCCACGGAGCCATAACAGGTTAAGTCTGAAGAAGTGGGGACACCATTAAAATACTCAGTAATTGTGAAGTTTCTAAGATTTAAGTCCCAATCTGACCACCTAAGTTTAACCACCTAGTTTGAACCTAAGTTTAGCTGCAATCAACCAAGTATTCCAATATAAAGAAATACTTAGGACTAAGAGAAAATCAAAGTCGCTATAGAGAAATCATTTAGCAGTATACCTGGAGCCGAATTCCATAAGGTCAGAGTAAAAACATTTTCAGATCCCTCATTAAAATTAATTTAAAAAAAAAATGAAATGGAAAAAAATAGGTTAGAACTTAATACATTATCAAACTTATCAGATTTAACATTAGGAAGGATATTAACGAACAGAATAATATATTAATTGAAGCGAGCATCTTATATTCAACAAAATATGCATCCTGTCTGTCTGTGTGTAATGTTTACATGTCCGACGATAACTTCAGTAAAAGTTTAACGATTTGGTTGAAATTTGGTATCCGTGTTCCTTTCACTAATGCTCAGGCTAAGTTCGTTGGACAGCATGATCCGTCCAAGAGTTCTCGCGTAAACGTGAGCTTGAAATGTAAAATTAGAATTTCAGAATGGGAAAAGATTCTATCATCATCATCACTTATTCGATGAGACGAACATTTTTTCAAATTCTTTTTTTAGTAAAATCAACAGCGACACCGCTATGAAGTGATAAAGATTGTTAAAACTATTAAAGCGGACCTAAACGTTTAAAATAGAGAAAACAACGTTTTTAACGATATCTTACGTCCTTACATAACGATTTTAATAAAACTTCATATACATTGTCTAAAGCACAATTGAAACAGGCATGTAAAAGCTCAACAAAATACATGCAGAAGGTTTTGTGTAGCGAAGTTATACATTTTATAATAGCTGAAATGGAATGGCCAGGTGAGTTTTTTTTCATGCTTAAGCTCTTTAATAAGTTTTATAGTAGAGTTGTATATTTTTATTGTGTCTTATACTAGGCATCACGTGGCTCTATCATTGAAGCGAGCGTAATACAATAAATATTAGATATTTAATTATGATTTGATAGTTAAAGAATATGATTGTAATAGAGAGCGGAAATAACTAATCTCAAGAGCTCGAGGAAACTATCAATAAACTGAAAAAAGACAAATCTCCTGGAAGTGACCTAGTAACAAATGAGATGATCCAGATGACCTACCCTTCACTGAAAACTCTATGTTTAAAACTTTTCATCCTCATACTTGATTTGGGAGAAATACCGGAATTATTGTCCACTGAGCCTCACATTGACATCAAGTAAAATATTTTCTAACCTGGTCAAGGAACGAATAAAGCTTACACTAGAACAAGATCAACCGAAGAGCGAGCAGAATTCAAACAATGCTTTTCTACAGTAGACCACATAACCGTGATGAAAAAAACCCCAACCTTTACATGGCATTCGTGGATTATTCCAAGGCATTAGATTCAATAGACAGGCAACACTCCTATGAGTGCTTTATACAAGCATTGCCTGTCTAGTGATTGAAAGTGCTTTATTCTTTGTTTTGGGAGTGCTTTGTAAAAAACTCTCCCAGGAGTGATAATATATATTCAACGACATTACTGTAATACTATTATTACTATTTTTTGTAATTTGTTGGATTTTCTGTTAACGATTAGTATTTTATTTGTACCGAGGCTTAAGCCTCCTCAGAGCCTTCAAGGAAATATACAGACTTAAGAAAATACTGCTTAATTATATGAATTACTCTTGAGGAAAATTATTTATGAGTTTTTTTTTAATACTTACTGCTCATTCAACACATAGAAAGTTACGTTTTTTTTTATTAATGGACTCGTACAAGTTTCACCTCAGGACTGATTTGGTATAGACTTCTATTGTATGCTGTTTTCTTGATATCTCCTTCAATTAAACTCGAAATAAAATTAATAAACTGGGGTCAATCTAAAATATTCCTGAAACTTTTTAAGATCTTGCCTTAAATTATTTTTGATGGGTTGCACAAAACAGCCCTCCTCGTTTCTTGTTTTGACAATTGAATGCATGCCTTTATGGGAATAATTCAATATTTTCTCGGCAGTACCATAACATAATTACATAAAGTCTTTTCTTGAAACTCATCGTAAAATTCATGGAACTACTGATATATTCATTTTACTTCTAGTTATCTACTAATGTTCTGCAATAGTCGCTAGTGGTGTGTGAATGTAAACACCATCATCATTTTGTGCTGTCAACAGACAGCGTCTAATGCTGCAGTCTAGGTAAAGGTACTTTAATATAGCCAAACGATCATTCCTTCTGCCAGTACAGTGTTGTTATGCTTACTGAAAGAAATTAATTTTTATCTGATGACACTTTTTGACAAAAATAATTATGGAAGTATTACCCTGATTTTCTATGAGCCCTCTCATTTGCCTGAAAGATCAAGGTTTTACTTATGTTAAGGGTATAAGTGCCGCACTTATAGAGATGTCCCTACATATGTCTCTCTAAAATAATTAAGCTATAAATAAGTACGCTATAATATGCATTATCCTCAATTAGTGATTATTAAGATGATTTCAAATTTTCAGGATAACACGAGGAGGGGAACAAAGCCATGTCAACTATTTATGTATGATCCTCTTTAGGTACAATTTAAGTAATGATAAACTGGGTTGATTCAGTAATAAAAGACAGACTGACATAAAAGTAGGATTACTGCTCTTACCATAAGAAAATCATATTTCTAAATGATTTGTTTGTATAATTATTAATTTTATCTTCACATTAATGCTATTTTTTAGCCCCCGGTAGAGTGCTCTCACAACTTAAGAGAGAAGCTAGAAACGTGTGTCTACTTTCTAAAATATCCGCTAGATGTCTCTCGCTTCTATGATAAGAGATATTTTTAACAGGGTTAAAAACATCATTTGTAATTAATTATCGATGTTTTCTTTCGTTTTAACATGTATCTACTAAGTAAGTTAATTGAATGTAACTTTTATTTTGAAGAATTAAGCTTTCGTTTGTAATTGTGAAGTTAAAACATCTGGGTCTGTTATCATTCGCAGAGAATCCAATATGGCCGACTAGTTGTTTTGGTACGATGGAGGTGGGAAGGTAGTAGGGTGGACTGTGTCAGTTCTTAGTTCGTTCCGTTGGTGATTTTTTTAGATTCTTGGAATATTGTGCCTTAAAATTTGTTCGTTATGTAATTTTTTCGCGTTTTTCGGAGTTCGGACGGATCGGATTACGAACGCAAAGTGTTTTCCGAGTTATCTGTGATCCTAAAAAGAGCCTTTAATCGAAGTGGGTTTTTTTTTTTTATTTATTTTAAAGTGTATTATTTGTTTGTGTCTTGGTGCTTTATCCTCGAGTTGGTGATGCCAGTGATTCAATTATATTTAAGTTGCTCGAAGCCTTGTTAAAATGGATAACTCTTCCGCCGGTGTCGAAAAGTAAGTCTTGATTTTCTTTTATCATTGTCTTGTCTGATTTGGTCACGTAGAATCTAGAACTCTCTACTTCAGCCTTTTTCTTATTCGAAGCATATAAATATTAAGTCGGTTTACTTCTGATTATTATAGATGACAGATAATAGTGTTTCTTCGTATTATCTTGACGCGACAATTGCTAACAAGGTATTTGCTCGTCTTATCAGCACACTTAGGTAACTGAGATATGATTCGTTTAAGCTAAAATTAATTTATTTTGACCTATTGTATACGTAAATAATCCATCTATGACGATCTTACCTACTTTAAAATCCAAGCATTTAAATAAATCAATGTGCAAATAAAGCATTTTTTTAATAGAACCATATCCTGAGGCGAGTTAATTCCAAAACAAGACTTTTGCCACCTACATACTTCTTTATTTCCTGAATATAGGTTAAATAATATCCGTATTATAAACACAACTAGTTGTGACGAATCTTCTAAATCAACTACTTCTTTAGTACTATTTAAAAAATGTTCCCTGAAAGTGAAATTTTTCATCTACAATTTTGTTTCTGTTAAAAGTACTCGTAAGCCAAAGAAGTAACCTGTTGCTTCTGTAATAAAGCCAACATAATGACCCCTCTTTTCATGATTACTCTCTACATAAGTTCCTCCGCTTAAATTATTCGTTCTATTTATATTTTAAGCAAGGCATGTATTATATTTTCAGAATTTCTTTTAATAAATGACGTGATTGATTGTAAGAAGTAAATTAATCTGTAATTTTAACATTAGAATATAAATTAATATCGTGTTTCATCCTTAGAAAAAAATAATTAATAATTTTATTATTTTTATCCAATAAATACAGAGGTTTTTTTTATAGAAAATATCTAATTTTGTTTTATACTGTTTTTCCATCTGTGACTGGGTTACCTATTGGAACCATTATCTCCCAAAAAGTTCGTTGACCTTGCCATTGGTACTGATAAATTATTGGTTCCTAGATAGGACGTAAAGGATATATCTCCACCTGAGCCATCCCTATCTTACTAAAATCATACCTTATTGTTTCATAATTTTTATCATGCAATTGTCCATGTTAAATGTATGCCGTTCTTTAGTTAAAAATTGGCTTATTTATCATTATTATTTGTATCACTTCTATTTACCTTTTAGTGCCATTAATATGAACTTGATTGTAAATTCAATAAATATTCAATTTTTCACTTTATCAATTGTGCAAAATTAAAATTTTATATAATTAATTTGTTATTGATGGATTGTTTTAGGTGTGATTAAAAGTTAGCAAATCTAAATAATTTTAATAACTTTAATTGTGAGACGTTTCGACCCTTTTTGTTAGGTCATCTTCTTATCACATTTTTTTTTCTTTCAAAAAATGAAAACATTAACAATATATTAATTCAAAAACTTGCTTAAATTTCCTTTTTTCTTATTATTTAAAATTATAACAATATAATTAAGCTATACATATTTTCCCGACAATATAATGATACTATTTATATAAACTATAATAATAAAAATTCATATTTAAGTTTTTGGTAGTATTTATACTACAGAAAGTTTACATTTTAATCTATCTCCCATTGTTAATAATAATTATAATTTGAGTTGTAATAATTAAACTTACAATTCAGTGATTCAGTGTAGCATGATAAAGACTTAATAAATGGTTAATATTATTCTTAAAATAATTGCATCACCTCCTTGAGAGTTCGTCATTTTCATCATATCGTTATACAATTAATTAAAATTCAGTCAAACAATTTTTTTACGATAAATAAATTAAAACTTAAAAATTATTGAAACTCATTTAAAATTTAAAAAGAATTACCAAAAACAACATTTAAAAACACATTGGCATTAAATCAATCTAAAAATTTCAACTACTAATAATATGATAGCAAATATGACTACCAAAATACATTTTTATAATTCTTGTTTTGTTAAAATTAGTAACCAATTATTTATCATTGAGAACGTTTACGTTATTTTTAGTTTTGAATTATTATTATATTCTCTTATATTTCTTAATCGGATTACTTTTAATCACACCTAAAAAATCCATCAATAACAAATTAATTATACAAATTTTAAGAAGGTGTGTAAGTTCAACAACTACTGTTTATCAATAGAAATAAAATTTTATTTTAAGTAGTTTTTAAACATACTTGTTATATTTTTAATAAACTTATATACTTAATTGTATAGTTTAATTTTATGAATACTCTCGAAATTTGTTTGAAACATTAAGCATTATTGCTATATATATATATATATATATATATATATATATATATATATATATATATATATATATATATATATATATTATATATATATATATATAGCAATAATGCTTATATATATATATATATATATATATATATATATATATATATATATATATATATTTATATGTATAATATATATATATATATATATATATATATATATATTATATATATATATATATATATATATATATATATATATATATATATATATATATATATATATATGTATATATATTATACCTATTTATTACTGTGTATTTTTTACGGAGGAAAAGAATGTTGATACTTATCATTTTTTTTTTCTAATTCAATTGAAAGTCCTCGTAATGTGGCTATTCCCAATATTAACATAAACCCTGTTGATGTGATCACCCGTGTAAGGTGACCACTTTTGTAAGGTCCCTGTGGAAAAAATGCCTATTTCCTAATTAGGGTAAGGTGACCACTTTTGGTTGGTCCCTTAAATGGTCACTTTATAGATGTTTTACGCTGAAGTGTTAGAAATAATTAAGAATATTGCAATTATTTTATATGATGACAGATTATTATTCTGGGTACTATAAATTTCATTGAAAAAGTATAAAGCACTTCAGAAATATAAAGGTGAATATCATTATCTTTCTTCAACCAAGTCCAGGGGTTACTAATCCTTTGAATTGTTATTATTATTTGTTTATTAAGTAAATCTTTATTACTAGGACAAATGTTTAATTAATTTTATTTTGAAAGGTTGAGCTCTTTTGAGAAAGTTTATACTTTTATCATTTAACTTTATCCATTAGTTGTTTCTACCTAGTTGTGGAACTTACTCATTGTAAATAAAACTGTAAGATTCAACTTGATCAGTTTATTGTCGAAAAATCACAATTAGTTCTCTGATGATAACCAACTAAAGTAGTCAAAAATTTAGGTTTGAATTAATCTTTATCTTTATTTCATTTTTTACTTACTATTGAATCCATGTTACCAAATTTGATACTTAATATTAAAAATACCCGATATTTTTGTAAAACTAATTTACTATTACTAACTCTCGGGTTTGCTCTAAATCTTCCGAGTACTTTAATGTCCTGAGACATTTCCCGGTATTTATGTCGTAAAATTGATCTAAAACCTACATTTTTAAGGGAAATATTGGTAAAAGATACATTAAATCGTACTAAACATTGAATTTAAATGACTACGTTGTCGAGTAAAATCTAATCTATGCGGAATGAAAGAGTTCATATAGTCTTAACTAATAGACAAGTAAGTAGGTCATCTGAAGTATGTTTACAGATAATTTTCCGTTTTTAAACCTTAAGTAATTTAATCGTGTGTCTTTATTAAATAATAGTATTTTGTGTGTTTCTTGTTTACTGCCAAGGTGCAATGTTAATTTGTTCAAAAACCTAAGCTATATGAAATCAAAACTCAAAGAGAAAATTAAGCCCACTAGCACGTGTATTTAATTAATTAATTCCACCATCGTGGACGCTGACGAGAAGACACAGAAAAATATTTTTTTAATTATTTGTTAATTATTGTGAAAGGTCACTCACGAATTATTGATTTTTTTTTTCTCCCAATATTTTGGCTATTTGTATTTTTTTAAATGATTTTTCATGTTTTTAAATTTGTCTGGGGGCCCCAGGGGCTAAGAATTTAACTGTCCTCTGTAGAGGACAAATATATTTAGAGGATCAAGACAAAAGAAAAAATATTTAAAAACTTATATTTAATGCACAAAAAATTGTGTATTCAAATCAAAAAAGTTATAAATGCACATTATATATATTATGTATGTGTATAAAAAAAATATATTTGCTATGAAAGCTAGTGAAACAATTTCTTTTTCTTGCAATGTACACATAAACATTAAATTTGCTGCATTTATGTTTTTGATTTGCAGCCAATATTTTGTATATCTACCTTCATCTTTTAAATCCCCATATATTGGTAAATGGTCATTATGGTTGTACCAGACTTCCTCAAGCGTTATTATTTGGGTTTCCTGGGGAACTACCAGAGGACCGACCTCTTTTTTTTGACTGTTTTGTCTCAGACAAAATATTTGTCGAATATTCTGGTAAATATTCATCACCATCTTCTAAATCTGACAAATCAGATGAAACACAATCATTAAATTTTATAAATCTCTTAAAGAGATTTTTTTTTCAATTTAATGTTGTTTACTTTTATATAGGACACTTTTCTCTAAGAGTGCGTATTTTTCAAACTTTAAGCGAAAAACTGAAAAAATAACATTTTTTTCGTAGTTTATCGTACTTTTATCAGCACGCATCACTTTTACGAGGTGGGTGAAGTTCAAATTCGGATTCAGCACCTTAAAAAAATTAAAAACAAAAAGAAAATGTTCACTGTATTTTTTCCCTGGTTTGGTATCTTTTTTAGGGTTTCGTTGGCAAAACCAAATAAACAGGTCAAGTGTGTGGTAGTCAGCACACAGCGAGGGTCCGTAGGCAACACTGTATTGTTTACGTAGTACCCTATTGATGGTGTTTTTAGGGTTTTGTAGATACTTCTCAAAACCCTTATACCGAGGGTGATGTGTCCGTCCGTCCGTCGCTCTTTGGTTCATAGGGCCCGAACCGTTTAAGCTTAAGTGATGAAATTTGAAACACTGGTGCGACTTTTTGACCCAACCACAGGAAAAATATACAGAAGTTAAAAATTTAATAAGCGCATGCGCAATTCGCAAAAATGTGGTAAACTCAAAAATTTATATTTTTTTTAATTTTCGAGTGGGGGTATTAAATGAAAGCTGCTGAAGCGTAGGACGCATATATATATATATGCTTTTTTAAATTTTGCATTCCTTATTGGGTAAAAAAATCAAAATATACCCAAACATATCCCCCCCCCCCAACCACTATACAACGGCTGGTCCTAAAATTACGAAATAATTCATGCTAATGCCTTATTGAGGGGCGATGAAAATTCCGGGAGGGCATACCAAATGTTCAAAAATTGCCAATTTAGGGCGCGAAAATTTGAAGTGCGCCCAAAATTTTATTTTTTTAAAATTTTGAGTGAGGTATCAAATGAAAGCTGATGAATAGTAGGATACAAATATATTTTTGCTTTTTTAAATTTTTCATTTTTTATTGGTTTTATAAGTCAAAATATACCCCCAAAAAAATTCCCCCCCCCCAACACTATATAACGGGTGGTCCTAAAGTTTCAAAATAATTCATGGCTATACCTTATGGTGGAGCGATGAAAATGTTCTGAAAAAATGTAATTTATCTAGTCGTTATTACTGATAAAAAACATTGTGACCCCCCAGGGGATCGAACCCGGACCCTTGAGATAGATAAAAAAAAAATCATTATTTCATAACGGGTATGCTTAATCATCTACAAAACCCTAAAAAGTACTTGGACGCAAGTACTTCCCTGTGATGTTTTAAAATGCTAAAAAGCTTACTTTGAACTATCCTATGGGTCTGATATTCTTAAAACACATAAACAAACTTCTGATAAAGTATTTTTTTGCCACTGAACCGGACTACAAACATGTAGATACATCGAAAAGACCATAATTATAAAACAAAAATATTTTGTCAATAAAATAATTTGTTTTTCGAAATTTCCAAAAAAGTGGTATCTTTACTTTTGGTCGAAGAATGTTCAGGAATTTTTTCAGATTTTTTGCACTTCACATAAGCGAGATAGAGGGGGGGGGGGCACTTTTCCCACCTACTTCAGACTCGCCTAGCCCTATCCAAGCTTTTAACCAAAAATTATATATTTTTGTTATCAGCTCGACGTACCCTTTCATATGATACCCATACGGTGTCCAAAAAAATAAAAAAATTGAAAAAGATTTTTTTTTAAGTCGCTATATTTTTAAAATGTGTGGGTAGGTACAAGACACATTTATGCCAAATTTCAAAGTGATCGGACAAAAGGTGTAGCCGTGAGAGAAGGCGACAGACGGACGGACGGACAGACAGACACACGCAGGAAAATATAGGGGTTCTTGGTATTGCCTATGGACCCTTACAGTTTCGTTCCTGTGTCTGTCTGTCAATCTGTACGGTTCCAATAACTTTTTAACCAAAACAGATAGAAACATGAAAATTTCCAGTATTAAAGATCGTTTTGACGTGCATACAGGAAAAATGTAGCTCATAATTATCAGCTGTTCATATCCAAAATGGCGGATAATTCACGTCACGCGAAACAAATATTTTTTGGTGTATTTTGTGTGGGATATCAAATTAAAGGTATTGAAGAGTAGATTACAAACATGCATAACACTTGTGGAAAGTGTTTAATTTCCATGCCTTTTTGTCAAAAAACATCAAAATGTTGTCCCCCCCCCCCCCCCCTTATACTAATTTCATGTTCACAATACCAACGAACCCCTTCTTACGTGAGAAGACTATATGGTTTATAGTTTTATTTATAAAATGTTTATTTAATATTCGTTTGTTTAGCTTTTCGCTCTTTATATAAAAAAGTGCGAAAATAATATGTACCGTGTCTTAAAAGTTGTATAGCATGTGTAATTTGAGATTAGTAAAGTTGTTATGTACCTTTCTATTAATTACGTATTAGATACATATATTTAATTGTATACATATTATGTATGTACCTACACCTACATATTAGAATCATTTTGCTGATTATTTATTTCAACTTGCAGTATATAGAATAATTTTATATTTTTAGGTACTTATTTTTTTGTATTGTTAAAACAAAAACTTTCCTCAATTTGTGTTGTCATTTGTATTGTACCTAAGCTTTTAAATTTAAATATTAATTTCTTTTCCTCAAGAAACCAGCTTTGATAGGTAGTAAAAGCAAAGTCTTTGAAACAAACGCAATGAAATATTAAATTACTTGTATTATTAGAGGTTAACGACCGTGAACAAGAAGATTCCAAACAACCACATTCATAAACTAGGAGAAATATTAAAAGGAATAGTTAAGATGGCTTAAGTTAGTTAAATGCAAGTGACCAATATGCCAACGTTTGGAAGTAGTTCTTACATACTATTCCTGAAGAATACTCTAAGGTTTATGTCAAAACACTTCAGCCAGGGTGTCGACCAGTGTATTAACACGCAACAAAGGTTCATTTCTGAATAGTTCTACAAATATCTAAAAAAAAATTAAATATCTCACAAAAACCAAAGTTGCTTACTTACTAATCATACCATAAATGCTGCTTAGTGGTTCTTTGCTTCAAAGGACTATTTCGATTGTTTATTTTTAATAGAATTAATAAAAATTAATAACACTGAATATCGAGAATTTAATCTGTACCTCGTTATGGTACGTTTCGTTGTAAATATCACACACTTATTATAATAAATGTATATGAATATTTACTTAAGACATTTAACACTAACTGTAAGAAAATAAGATGGCGAGCAGATTCATTACTTATAGAAATATTTTCAAAACAAATTAAAAGCAAAATAGAAAGGACTTTAAATAGTCAGTATAAATAGGTTATAATTTATTTTTTAATAACCTTGATAGATACATGATCTTTACTCTTACTCTAATATAGTTCACACCTACTCATTTGCGCCAGAAACAATAATGTCTGCATTCAAAGATATCGTGGAAATACTAAAAGTCAGTTTGGCAATGATTATCTGAATTTTAGTTCGAGCACCAACCAATTCTTTTCTTTGTTTTGGGACTATTCACTTATAGCAGTTAACCTTGTTTAGTAAAAAATAAATTTAGTTGTTAGCACTATCACTAATTTCAATACTTTTTCTGAGCTTTTAGGTCTATAAAATATTATGTTTGTTAGCACTGTATAGAATTTTTTTTATCTACAATCTAGGAGCAATCTGTTTTCGGAACCCCACTACTCATTGTGAACAGTATTTTGGCATGCCGCCACATAGCCTCAAAGAAGAAAAATATTCTTTTTAAATAAGCTTTCATTGAGTATAAAGGTTATTTTATGTATATATTGTGTGTAGAGGGTCCCTGAGGGTCAGTGGCCCGTGGCATTAAGCCACCTAGGTCACCTGCTATTTCCGCTAGTGACTATGCCTTACTAATATTTTGTATACGCTGAAAATGTACTTGTCGTTTGCTGTTAAACTGCATTCTAAACCGGTTGGAAATTAAAATTCTTTAACAGCTGAAGGGGTTGAGAATGACTAATATTTCAAACCATACAAATTACACTTATTGTTTCGAATAAATAAAAAATGAGTTTTTACTTTAGATTTAAACTTAAGAAACTTGTAAGGGTTTAAACGCAAAAGCTAAATTTCTTGTTAATCATTAAAGGACTGAATCAGTGTACTTTATCTGCAGGATGAAGTGTAGTTATGTTGGTTGTAGGAATCACTGATAGAATCCCTGATATTTCTTGTTGATATTTTATATTATAGTTACATTGGTTTTCTGGCCCCTTTAACTTTATCCTTGGAATGTATTACTATCATAATATACAGGAGTAATATACTGCTATGGTAAATAATAGTTTATTGGTGGTCCTCCTTACTCGGAAATTAGTATTTCAGCCTTAAAAACTAATGTTATTAGACGGATTCTTTATTCTGTTGTAAGGAAATATATTGTTGGAGATAGCGAGGTGGACTGGAATGCAAGGGCTCCTGCGGTCACGGATCATTTCCACAGATAATCCTCTGATCATCCTAACCTTCATCATGATTCTGGATTCCCCGGCCCTCTATCCTTATATTACTGACCAACTCTTTTTATTGCTTAAACAAGGTTCTACAGACTGAATTCGGGAATCTTCTGAACGATAACTTAGGACTACGTGGAAATAACTAAGATTTTGAATGTTTCAACAACAATTTTTTTTCACCATAACGTAATATTTTTTGCACCTTAATTCTTGTCAAATATGTATGTTCCACAAAAATTTCAACGTTCCATATGTTCGACACATTCCTGCCTCAAGAAACAGTGGCTTAGGGACTTGTTTGATAAATATTTATTATATTATTTCAAAAATAAAAAATTATTATAATGTAGTGAGCTGATTGTATAAATCATATATATAATGTTACCATATCATGAATAGTTAGGCCGCGTGAACTCTAAAACTATTTCATTCTTTTTCCTTGCCTTCTTTGGTAATATTTTATCGTTGTAACTAAGATTTTAACTTGTTAAATCTTATTTGGTCGTGCTGAGATTTTTCTTATCCTATTAATATAAAATAAAGCATTTAATTTATATAATAAAATAATTAAATTCCCGATGTTTAGGAAGAATCAATTTGGTTTTCATTCAAGCAGTGTTGATCATATTTTGCCTTTCACTTATATATATATATATATATATATATATATATATATATATATATATATATATATAATATCACAACACATTGATTACTAATTTTATTTCGTTAATCTCAATAATTTCGATGCCATCCTTATTTCGATCTCTTAATTATAATTATTAGAATTATGGTAAGATCCCATTGTTCCTCAATCCACGAGTGTTATAAATATTAAATTCCTTCAAAATCAGTGTTTTTTCTTGAAGATTTAGAAGTTACCATAGTCGAAGTATTCTACCGAGGTAGAGTAACAGACTATCTGTTGACGTCTGATCGAATGAACGAGGGATTTTGAGTTTTTTAACTCCTAAATTAAAGGGGAGTTTTAAGAATTTATACTGCTATTCAATAGTATTAAGTAGTTAAAATTCGTAGAAAAAAATGCCAAGGAGTGCATAGTATCCAAACAAACCCTTGGCTGAGTAGGGGGGGGGGGGGGGGGTATTTAATTTTCGATGAAGCAGTCTAAATTACCAACATATGTCCTACTTGTAAAGTATATATTACCTACACTTTTTATTGGTGTTATTTCTTATTTTAGCTGATGTGCTAAGCTAACGTTTAATCTATTGGCTAGTTGGTGTCCAAGAGAAAGTGACCTTGACCCAGTTAGAACATCTCGTATCTTAGCCTGATTCCAAATCCTAACACGTTCATTTAACTCTGACGTCATTTCTCATCCTATTTAGATGGGTCTTTCCCACCTTAGTGTTACCTAGTATAGAGTATGTTCACCAAGCGTTGACATAATGATTCATGTAATATACTGGTATAATCTTTCCAGAATGTTCAAAACCTTAATTTCCTGAACTTCTTGGTGAGACATAGATTAAAACACAGTTGAGCAGATAGCTATTATTTTTAAAAAAAAAATTTAACGGAAATTATCATGTGGGATGATGCATGAAAGAGGAGGATGTCCTAAATATAAATATATATTTTGTTTCGATTTTGTAACATTTCATCTTGTGTCTTTGAAAATCAACGGAAACATCATATTAATTATTTGTCAAAAACAATAAAGATCTACACGAAATGGTCCTATGATAAAATAGTTGGTTGCTTGGCCATTTAAAAAAATATATTTCCCCTGTTGTTTTCCTCATATTTAAGGTGTTTAAAAATGATTAAAAAAATGTTGTTTTAAACCGTTTAAGGCCGAGGTTACATTGGATCCGAATTTTGGTCTTACGGGTTCGTACGAATGGAGTGGAAACCGTAAATGAATAAATGAATGAACCATTTATTAAGCTCCAATATTGTTACAACAATCATTACTCTTCTATTTTTTACATTAGATTAAATCAGCCGAGACTGGTTAGTTAGAGTTCACATGCATTATTGTTCTTCTTAATATCTATTTATTTATTTGATTTTTGTAATTTATATACATATATACATATATGTATATACATACATATACATACATTCACACGCATACACAGTTTCATATATTTGCAATTATTTTTATAAGTTAATAACAAATTATCATCCTATTAGGAGTGTATAAATTGCATGCATACACATTTTACTTTACCGTTTATGACATATCATGCAAGATTAATAAAAGTATTTATAAAATGTTCATGCAATATAGATACTTTGTTTAGAACCCTAATTTAATAATAAATAATTTAAATATCTCTACATTATAAGATCATACATTTCATGCATATACAATTTCCTTAGCTATTTTTCTAACAGATCATACACGATTAATAAAAATAAATAAACATTTACAAGCAGAATTCATAATTTTTTACTACGTTTTTATTAGTTTGCTTTCTTGTTTGTGTCTAGTACAAATCTTGCAATCGATTTTTAACTAACTTCCCGATTAGCTAGACATTTGAAACTTTTATGCAATATTTTAATACTTTTAACCACCTTTCAGCAGAATTTAATTCATTTTCAGCAAATTTGGCTGTATGGAAAGTTAGTTCGGATAAAATCCGCAAGTTATTTTTTTTTTTTGACATGTCCCATATTTACTACCGTTTCAAATTAGTGATTTTTTATTAAGAGATTAACATTGAATGACAGCGAAAAAGGAAAAGTCTCAGAGTAAGGAAGGGGTAGAGGGAACAATACTATAGAATCGGGGTCTCAAAAACTGGTTCATTATGCGACACCCCTATACTAAACCTCCCAAGCGGCAGTTTGGTGAAACAGTATCGATATCTCGATAAAAACTCGAAATTTATCTGATGTCAGCTGATAAGGATAAGTATAATGTGATATTTTCTTACGACATTTAATATTTTAATAGTTGTCTTTATAAATACATAATATGTACTTTAGTGTTTGTTGTTAACCGAATTAATTATCTAAAGGCAGTTACGTTGTTAATAACATGAAATAGTTCCAGTTCCTATATAACCAAAAGCAATCTTATATAAAACAAAATCGTCTTCTAAAGAAATCACATCAGATTTTTCTCTTAAATATTTGATATTTTGACATAATATTTGACATTTCGATAATAAATCAATCAAAAAAAGCACATGACGGGTAAAGAGTTTGTTGACAAGCGTCCGTGGGCACGTAAGGACAAGGACCAATAAGACAAGGACCAGTGTCCACGTGATCGTGCAGTTGTCACTTTAGTTCGAGTTGAGCTCGCTTGAGAGGTTTAGTATATGGGTGTCGCATAATCATAATGAAACACTTTTCAAATCGCATTGCTCCCTCTACCCCTTCCTTACTCTGAGGGAAAAGTAAACAAAGAAATAAATTAATTTACGTGTGACAACCAGGTTTGTTTACACTTGTGCCCTAGGTATCGGTTTAATTTTTCTGCATCTGTACTTCTTTACTTGTCTATTCGGTGTTGGCGAAATCCGTTGTACAAAGATTTGTCCTTTTATAGGTTTAAGATCAGCTCTCTAGATGGTTGTCATTTATGTGAAGTAAATAAATTCGGAACTATTTTTTTTTTTCACTAACATTATATTATAACAATGACATTTATATTATTAACATTACATATGATTCAAAAGAAAATTTGGTAAATTCGGATTGTACGTGACCTAACCTTGGAGGTTAGGTGATAAAATCCTGTATATTAAATTAAAAACCTTAATTTTGTGTACACTTGAATTTTTAATAGCCGATTTGTTTCGAATAAATAAAAAATGAGTTTTTACTTTAGATTGAAACTTAAGAAACTTGTAAGGGTTTAAACGCAAAAGCTAAATTTCTTGTTAATCATTAAAGGACTGAATCAGTGTACTTTATCAGCAGGATGAAGTGTAGTTATGTTGGTTGTAGGAATCACTGATAGAATCCCTGATATTTCTTATTGATATTTTATACTACAGTTACATTGGTTTTGTACCAATGTACTATAGTTACATTGGTTTAACCTTAATTTTGTGTACACTTGAATTTTTAATAGCCGCTCCGCACCTCTACGCGGTGCTCCGCTCATTTTCTAAAGAAAAACAACCCTCCTGTATATATAATATATATAAACCAGGTAGAGGTCCAACTCGAAAAAATTTCTGGGTCACGTACAATCCAAATTAGCCGAAAATTTAAAAACGTAGTGTATAAAAAGTTCTTTTTATCTTGTAATTATTATAGTAGTAACATAATTACTTATCTTCTATTTTTGATACCATTAAATTATTTACTTTTTCTTATTTATCCATTTTACTAACTTATTTGTGTTTTATCTCTATTAGATTAACTTTAATTTTATGATTTCTTTATTCATCCTTTTAATTTCTTATGATACTATATTTTTGCAAAATTTATAACACCATTTTGTTTATTCTTGTGGTAACCATTCTTCAGCATATACTACCCGCATCCTTATCCATTCTAATCTATCCCTTGCCACTCTTTTCCACGTAACACCACCACAACATTTCTTCATCTCATTGTCCCATTTCAAAGAAGGTCTTCCTTTTCTTCTCTTCAACTCCCTCGGATACCAGTCCAGTCTTGTTCTGCTTCTGCTCCATCTTTCATCTCTGACTCTGATAAGGTGGCCAGCCCATTTCCATTTTCTTTCTGTAACTGTTTTTCCTATGTCCTCCATGCCTGTTCTACTCCTTATCCACTGATTTGATTTCCTTTCTCTTCTATTTATTTTAAGCATCCTACGTTCCATGCGTCGTGTTGCAACTCTTAACTTATCCAGATGTTTATCGTAAGTATCCACGTTTCAAGTGAAATCGGCGAAATCGGGCGAGGATTCAGTTTTCAGTGTAATAGAAAGAATGATTGATCTCATTGAATTGGATTACTTTTTGGACTCTCCTGTGGGAAAGTTTTTTCGAATACTGATGTTCTACATGTTTTTGTAGGAGACGCAGCATATCCTTTAAAAGGTTTATTTTTATGATACCTTATTATTTATTGAGACCTTTTCCTTGACAAACATTGTCAACGGAACAAGAAATCTTCAATCATAGCCTTTCACTAGCAAGACGTCTCATTGAATGTGTTTTTTTTAATTTTTTTTTTTTTTTTTTTTTTATAACAATAATGAATAATGAATGGAGAGTTTTGAAAACGGAAATGGAAATTTATCCTAATAAAGCAGATGTTGTGAAGGGCATTTGCTTGCATCACAATATAATTATTAATTTGGAAAAGTGTTCCAGATACTTTTGAAGCATATAAAAATCACAGATCACGTCTAAACATTCCAAGAGGACGTTTCAGTTTCAATAGAGGTACGAATGAATTCCGAAGGTTATGAAATCCTAAATAGGTTTATGAAATAGTTTAACAGGGTTATCAATAATGATTAAAGTACAAACTATTGAAATAGTTTCCGCTACTTCCTTAGACAACTTTTTGTTAATTTCACGGTTGTAATATTTTCTTTTTTGATCCTACAATGATCACCTTTCCTCCACTAGTGTAATAAGATTTTCACAATCCAACACCACTTTATTATAACAATTAATTAATAGTAATTATTAATTAATTAATAGTAATTATTAATTAATTAATAGTCATTATTAATGAAGTAATAGTACTTATTAATATATTCATTGTAATTATTAATGATTAATAGATAGTTATTGTTAATTAATTAATAATTATAACAATTCTAATTTAATAATACTTAGCTGTCCTCCACAACACGCAAAAACAAATTGAAAAGATCCAAGAAGGGATTTGAAGGGCCGGAGGTATTTCGTACGAATTCTGATGAAAAAACAAATATTTTGAACGCATCTGACTCTTTCGTACGAATCATGCGAATTTGTAAGAATTCGTTCGTTGAGGGTGGGAGCGAACTAACCAGACTCATAGAGCTTCATGCGTTTGATTCCTTCTGATGACTTCGTTCTAACTCGTACCGCTTCGTACGACCAATATTTCGTACGACCAATATTTCTTACGAATTCGGATCCAATGTAACCTCGGCCTAAGTGTGCCAGTCATTTTTGATTTCCTCTGTACGCTAGTTTTTGTGTTTGCGGGCGCTTACGTCAACTCTCATACATCTCCTAAACTATTTGTCCTAAAAGACTAAAAAAAATCCACTTTATAGATCATTTCCCAGTGTTTAAATTAGGCCATTTCCATATTTTTGAGAAAATTTTACCTGAAGTTGGATATCAAAGTCAAGAAAATTCCACTTTTCGGACATTTATTTCTGTAGGAAGGAGTGGTATATATAGGGTGATATTTTTTATAGAGTTTTATATATATATATATATATATATATATATATATATATATATATATATACACAGGGTGTTTCACGATAAATGTTACAAACTTCGGGAGGTGATTCTACACCCCAAAAGCAACAAAAAATTTCCTCTTGACCCCTGTCCGATTCTCAAGTATAAGGGAGTTATTTCGGTTTTTCTGATTTTTCTGTAAAACACGAGTTGTCTTCATAAAAATGGTCATATCTCCCAAACTGTAGGTCCTAAAGAAAATTTGAAACAACCATTGAAAAGCTCATTAAATTTCCAATAAGAATGCAAACCTTATAAGTTTCCAAATACATTTCTAATCATTTCAATACAATCGAAATTGGAAAAAAATTAAGTTTCTAAAATTCGGAAAATGTTATTTGTGTTTGAAGCAAAATCAATTATTCAGCCTTAGCCTGGCAAATTTCACCAAAACTTCCCCTTTTAATAAGCTTTCCAACGATATACTCCACTTCGTGATACCGTTAAAAATTGGTAGAGAAATTCAAGTTAAAACGTGCGGTAGAGGCAGAACGGGAAAGCTAGAGGAGGGTTACAAACCAGCAATCCACACGCATTTCCCGCGATAACTTTCGAACGGTTTGAACGTGAGATTCCAAATTTGACACTAAAACACGCCCAAAACACCACCGAATTTGTTGGCCGGGAAAATTGGTTTAGTGGAAGTGGTAGAAATTTAAATTTGAAACGTTGAAAAAATGAAAAAAAATAGTGGTTTTCAAATAATAATGGATTTTTTTTTTTTTTTTTTTTTTTTTTTTTTTGTCACGTTGTTTGGGTTTATTCATTCTGGATCGGTGTTATTAATGGTGTATAATGGTGGTGTTTAAATTTGAACCTCTTCCATTGAACCAATTTCTCTGGCCAACGAAGTCGGTGGTGTTTCGGGCGTGTTTTTGTGTCGAATTGGACTCCTTGAAGACTTACCTACTATTACAAAAAAGACGGCGAATGATTTTTCTCAAATTCGCTCTACTAAAAATAGTGTGCCTTCACTCTACTAGTAGTGTGTACTAAAGTAATTGGTGCCCTACCATAATAATAAAAACAATTGCTTTCTTTCTTGTAATGGTAAGTCCTCAAGGAGTCCATGCAGTTCACTTCGAAGTAAACGTAAATAGTTATTCCCTCCTAGAGTCCGTGGAAGTCCCAAAAATGGTCTAATGGAGATTCCAAATTCGAAACCGAAACACCACCGTCTTCGTTGGCCAGAGAAATTGGTTTAGTGGAAGTGGTTCAAATTTAAACACCACATTATAACACCGATCCAGAATGAATAAGTTTCAAACAACGTGACACCAAATTCCATTATTATTTGAAAACCACTATTTTTTTTCATTTTTTCAACGGTTCAAATTTAAATTTCTACCACTTCCACTAAACCAATTTTCCTGGCCAACAAATTCGGTGGTGTTTTGGGCGTGTTTTAGTGTCAAATTTAGAATCTCACGTTCAAACCGTTCGAAAGTTATCGCGGGAAATGCGTGTGGATTGCTGGTTTGTAACCCTCCTCTAGCTTCCCCGTTCTGCCTCTACCGCACGTTTTTTCGCGTTTTAACTTGAATTTCTCTACCAATTTTTAACGGTATCACGAAGTGGAGTATATCGTTAGAAAGCTTATTAAAAGGGGAAGTTTTGGTGAAATTTGCCAGGCTAAGGCTGAATAATTGTTTTTGCTTCAAACACAAATAACATTTTCCGAATTTTAGAAACTTAATTTTTTTTCCAATTTCGATTGTATTGAAATGATTAAAAATGTATTTAGAAACTTATAAGGTTTGCATTCTTATTGGAAATTTAATGAGCTTTTCAATGGTTGTTTCAAGAAAAACCGAAATAACTCCCTTATACTTGAGAATCGGTCAGGGGTCAAGAGGAATTTTTTGTTGCTTTTGGGGTGTAGAATCACCTCCCGAAGTTTGTAACATTTATCGTGAAACACCCTGTATATATATATATATATATATATATATATATATATATATATATATATATATATATATATATATATATATATAATAGCGTTACCAAAAAAATATTATTGGTAATACTTGTATATATTGGTTTTTTTAAATTTTGCCAATTTTAGGCCCCTATACCTTGGATGGGGCTGGTGATAAAATTCTGAAATTTGCACAACTTTTCTTGTATTAGGTCAATATAATACAAAATAAAAAGAACTTTTTATATACTACATTTTTAAATTGTCCTTGTTGATTTCCTTAGCTGTCATTGTCAATGGTCATGTTTGTTTACAATTGATTTTGAATTTGACCGCCTAAATATTTAAGAAATTTAGTGATTTATCGACTAATAGCAATAATTTGGTAAATCTAATTACTGATTATTGTATTGTCATCGGAAATACATAATCTGTGCAAGTTTCAGCTTTCTACTTAGTCAGGAAGTTAGTTAAAAATCTATTATAAGATTTGTGATAATGTAGTAAAAAATAAATAATTTCAAGATAAAAAGAACTTTTTATATACTACGTTTTTAAATTTTCTGTTGAATCGTATGTAATGTTGATAATATAATTGTTATTGTTATCTATATATATAAAATCTAAATACCACTCACTCACTGACTCACTGACTGACACATCACGATATCTCTGAAACACTGGACCTACGACTATGAAATTTTGTAGGTGTGTTCCTCTTACCTCCTAGGTGCTCGCTAAGAAATATTTTTAAAATCCTGCCATTTATATACAAAATTCGACAAGACGATATCTCGGGAACCAATTGTGCTAGAACCTTGAAATTCAGAAGTTGGCTTCCTTTTACGAAATTAGTGACTTTTGATAAATAGTTTACCAATCGGGCATATTGATTCAAGATGGCGGCCATACATATATAAAAGTCAACATGTGTGCACGTTCTTTATACAAATCTACAGTTTTAGTCCGATCTCGATGAAAATATGCACACTTGACCTTCAAAGCAAGGGGAAAATGACTGTCTACATGAATATTCAAAATTTTAATTTTGGTACACAGGGGTACGGGGTACAAATGTTAAAGTAATGAACATCCTTCATGATGCATATCGTTGAAAAGCTCTTTAAGAGGACAGTAATTGTGGATATGTACAGTTTTATCATATTTTCACTTAGGAGGGGGGTATAATTAAAAAATATAGCTATATCTTATATAAAAAGAAGTGTATCCGTATGAGGGTATGTCTTTTATCCTAATTTGATGAATATTTACACACTTTTTCTTCAAAACAAGGTGAAGGTCACTGCCTACATGAGATTACGAAATTAAAATTTTGGTACACTGGGGTACGGGGTACAAGTGATGAATACCCTTCATCTTCATGATGCATATCGTTGAAATGCTCTTTAAGAGTACAGTAATTGTTGTTATGTGTACGGGGTACAAATGACAAAGTAATTGATACCCTTCATGATACAAATCGTTGAAAAGCTGTTTAAGAGAAAAGTAATTGTTCTTAAGTACAGTTTTGTCTTATTTTCATTTAGAAGGGGGAGAGGTAAAATGGAAATTTATATTTATATCTATATATATATATGTTTATAAAAGTCAACATATGTGTGTACATATGCATGTTCTTTTATACAAATCTACAGTTTTATTCCGATCTCGATGAAAATTTGCACACTTGACCTTCAAAGCAAGGGGAAGGTAACTGTTTACATGAATTTTCGAACTATAACTTTTGGTTCAAAGGGGTACGGGGTACAAGTAATACTATACAAGTAATACTATACAAGTAATGAATTCCCTTTATCTTCATGATGCATATCGTTGAAATGCTCTTTATGAGTACAGTAATTGTTGTTATGTATACAGTTTTGTCATATTTTCATTTAGGAGGGGGTAAATTTCGGATATTTGCAAATGATCTTATCAAAGAGGTGGGGGATATAACTAGGAGGGATAGAATCTAGATATTCTAGCATAGTAAAATAATTTGTATGCTTTCCTGGTAGTTTATAAACTTATCAAATTTAAAAACACTCCGTAGCGAAGCACGGGTGTCCAGCAAGTATAATATATAATGTTAGTGAAAAAAAAAGTAGTTCCGAATTTATTTACTTCACATAAATGACAACCATCTAGAGATCTTACACCTATGAAAGGACAAATCTTTGTACAACGGATCTCCCCAACACCAAATCTAATGCGTGCCATCGATATATTTGAAATAGTATAAATAATATAATCGATATTTCCTGTTTTGCTGTCATTCAATGTTTATCTATCACAAATTTGAGACCCGTCAAAATGAAGATTGCGTAAATATGGGATATGGCAAAGGCAAAACAAATAAAATAACTTGCGGATTTTTTCCGAACTAACTTTCCGTACAGCAAAATTTGCTGAAAACCAATTAAATTCTGCTGAAAGATGGCTAAAAGTATTAAAATAATGCATTGTCATCGTGTTCTGAGCTATGCTAAAAGTTTCAAATGTCTAGCTTACTAACTTCTATTCGAGAAGTTAGTTAGAAATCGA
The DNA here is from genome assembly GCA_951217055.1 of Gerris lacustris. Lineage (NCBI taxonomy): Eukaryota > Metazoa > Arthropoda > Insecta > Hemiptera > Gerridae > Gerris > Gerris lacustris. Next base: position 50,085,683 of record OX578278.1, read on the forward strand.
TTGCCAGATTTGTACCGGACAAACAAGCAAACAAGAAAGCAAGCTAATGAAAACGTAGTAAAAAATCATTTTGTATATTGGAGTAGCAAAAAAGTTATGTAATATTAAAAGGTCATGAAAAACGAGTGGAGAAAAAGCTGATTCTGCACACTTTATGGCTGATTGACTGTTGAATTTGTGATGCAAATTTGTTTTGTTTTTTATTACTATGTAGGTTTGACATAGCCAAGTGTGGTTAAATTTAACTATATATAGTGTTAAATTCAACACGTTATAAGTAAGTTAGTGTAAGTTCAATAATAAGTATAGTTCAATGTGTGTATGTATAGTTCTAAGTTTAGTGTTTTATTCAATTTTAATAACTTGATCATAGGCTTAATTTTTTTTGTGTATAATGAACACATTATCATTATTATTGCATTGGTATTAACATGTGAATTATTACCCTATGCAACAGTCTTCGGAATAGTTTCACTGCGTTTGGATAAATAAAGGATATGAAGGCGTTATTTTCACCTCATTATAATAAATGGTTCATAAGTTATGGCTGAAACAAACTTTTAAGTGGCCGCCATCGGCTGGGCCGTTATGCTGGTTAACGAACTCGTCCTATTTGTTGAATTGCCTATGGACTCTTTGTGTGTGCTTGAAAGCACGTACTTGGCCAATTTATTTTATTATTAATGTGCTTGATATAATGTCTAAATGTTTTATGTATTATTATCTATATCTAAACTTGTTTCGTTTGGTTGTTTCAGCGGTGGTGGAGGAAGTCCGTCAGGAGGAGGTTGTGGGACGAATGGAGTGGGTGTTCGAGCCAGGAGTCCCCTGCTTCATTCCCAGTCCCAGGCCCACTTCACCACCTTGATCGTGCGCAAGGACGAACGAGGCTTTGGCATGAAGGTCTCGGGTGACAACCCTGTCTTTGTACAGTCTGTCAAAGATGGTTAGTTCTTTATCCATTCAATTAATTTTTTTCTTCTTTATTCTGCTGATTTTTTTTTTGTATAAGGGTAAACTTGGGATCTTTATTTGCTTGGTATTTTTATTACTTGACCTCAGAGGATATTAAATTAAATTCAGTATTACACTTTTTTTAACTGGATTAAACTAGGTTAGAGTATAGTTTATCTTCTTTTTATACTCTTACAAAGAAGCAATAAGAAGTGGGTACATAAAGAACATTAGTTTATGTGGACTTTTTACGTTTAATATAGTACATCAGTGTAAAAAAAACCTCTTGTCTTTTTTAAGTAATGTTTTTTTGATAAATAACTGTTACCTTATGGATTTTTTGACGATGCAGTTAAGTATATAAAATGTGTGATAGTTTACTTCGTGCAAAGGTCATAGCGGAAGTTGCCTCTTTTTTCTTCATAAGTGTTCCTAGAAATAAGCTATAGCTACTAGTACAATAAATCTACAATTCAACCTGGTATAAATTGGCTATTCATAAGAGCTTTGTATAAAATATTATAACTAAAATACAAGTAGCAATAAATTTTTTTTTGGGTGTGTGGGGGGGGGGGGGTAATATTTACTTCAATTTTAATAAAGTTGAGTGACATAATTTAAAGATTCTTCTTGGTTACTTCGAATCAACTCAATACATCCCAAAATGTAGGTTTGGTTCACACGTATGTGATTTAACCGCTTTGAAAAATCAAATAAAAATAACAATGGGTGGATTAAATCGACAAAATAAATATCTCCTTATAGGTTTTACCAATTGAATCCTAAGCATTATATTATTTAATCTTAAAACGTATAAAATCACTTTCATCTCTAGGAAATAAATTAATTAATGATTGAGCCATATTACACTACTTAAATAAATAGCCGATACCTCTATCCTGTACATCACAAATGTCAATCTGGAAAGAAAAAAAAGTTGAATTGTATGTTTTTCTTTTTCTTTTGCCCCTTATTAACTTAACCACACAGTATTGAATTGTATGGATTTGCCCTAAAAATTTGAAAATATATATATGACCTTCAGCTCTTGAACTTAGTGTATTAATAAGACTAGACAGCCACTATAAATTATATTCAATGTCGTGTCTTTTAAATATTTGTTCTTTTTAATATTTAAACAAACTACTAATCCATGTCTAAATGTTTAACTGAATTACTAGTTTAAAAATGGGCCAATAAAACGAAAAGTACGACAAGTATCTACTGAAATAGTTATTTATGCACCTATAGGGAGTAAAGTAAGCCATTATTCCCTGAGTGAATAAGTTGGTTCTTGAAGCGAAGCCGAAGGAACCGTGGTCCCTAAATCCCAATGCGAAGCCCAGGGAATTAGACTTTTTAATTTCCGAGGCGTAGCCGAGGGAATAACGCCAATTAGCTAGCTTCCGAGGCGCAGCCGAGGGAGAAATTATCGCGAGGGGAATTATAGCACTTTACTCCCGAGGTACATACAATATTTTATCTCCAGTAGGGAAAAAACTCATCTTCATCCATTGCACAGATTTTATTTATTATTTTAATAAATAACAATAATTGTTAGCATTTTTAATAGCAGATATAAGAGATTCAATATTAAAAACAAATAAGAATTACAATTAAGCTCAAATAGAAGGTTATTTAGATGCAGGTTTAAACAATGATAAGCAAATTACAAATAAGGTCGAAAAAGCAGTGTCGCCAACCTGATTTCCCATCTTCACTGCGTTAGCCATTCATTCTCTACTATTTATAAAATAATTAAGTTGGCAATCCTTCTTTTTCTCCCTGGTTTTACTTTTTCTCCCTACTTTTTGAGTTCAGGGAAGAAAAGACTTAGTTTAGTCCCTCTAAACTAATCAAAAATCATATTTTTTTCTCCCTACTGGAAATAAATTGTATTTTAGTGTTTGCTTACATTTTTGAATGCACTTAGGGAAATTAAAAGAGCCAAAGCGAACCACCTGATTTAAAAAAATGGAAATATATTGGGATAAAATTTTCGTTATATGATGGCAATATATTTATATTAAAATATATATTATATATTGAAATTCACTAAAATATTATATTAAAATTATATATTATTGAATTATTAAAATTGAAATTGACACAAATATAGAATTTATTTGTATAAAGTATATTAAAATTGAAATTGACACAAATATAGATAATAGAGAATATTTGTATTTGTATGATACTATATAAAAGAAATTTTATAGTGACAAACTAATATTAAAATAAGAAGTGGTGCCAACGAAACGGTAGAAAAAATTAAAATAACAAAGAAAGAGAAAAGGAAAAATTAATCATAATTAAAATTAAAGAAAGAGAGACCCTACATGTAATCTAATAAAACAATCTCTCGGGTAGTATCAACAGGGTTAGTACTTAAAAAAAACTTGTTTTAAAAGAACAATTTAATTTTTATTGCATATTATAAATAGGAACAGGTTTCTTAACTGGGCCAGTTTCAAGGTGTCTTGGGATAATTTTAAAAACTTAAATTACCTACTTACCTAATTACTAAATACATATTGATTAAAATAAAAAAAAAAAAAATTATATATATATATATATATATATATATATATATATATATATATATATATATATATATATATATATATATATATATATATATATATATATATATATATATATATATATGAAAGTTGAGTATGTGTACCCTCAAATACTTTAATTATATAGCGTAGTGGATCCTTTAGGGTATAGAAAAAAGAGAGAAGTGTTCACTGCATTAAGTGTTTGGCGACGTTTCGGCCTTCCCGGCCATTTTCAAGCCTAAACAACAGAATTTATTGTATTACAATCGTGTTCCATTACAGAACAAGACTACAAATACACCAGGAGGACAAAATAAAAAAGTAAGAATTACGTAAGAAAAATTACACTTGTGATCGTGTGGTCATTAAAATAATCAAAATCTAATAGGAACTAAAAACAGTTCCGTCGTCTGTACATCCAAAACAAAAACGTAGCATCTACAAAAATCCTAGTGATCTAATGGTAAAATAAAACCAATAACAATACGTACAACATAACAAATAATAACATAATAAAAACTATTGACGTTGGGTAACTATAATTATTAAATTGATCACAGATATAAAAACTAGTAATAAAACATTATTGGTTGTGTGATGATATATATTATTATATATATACTAGCTGAATACCCGTGCTTCGCTACGGGGTGTTTTATTTTCAATTTAATGGATTTATAAACTACCATCAAGAAACATTTAAATTATTTTTCAAAGCGAGAATATCTAGATTCTATCCCTACCCCTTATTTCTACCCCCTCCCCTTTGATAAGATAATTTGCTAATATCCCAAATTAGTAATTCATTTCGACTAAATTTTTAAAAAGGAAAAGCAGTGGTATTTTCCTTCTGTACCCCCCCCCCCCCCCCTCCCCGTGTCATTTTACATCCCTTGGTTGAAATTGGAATTATCTTTTATTAATATACATGCTTACATCCAAAATAAGAGCTCTTTCTCAAGTATTAAGTATTCCTAACTTTTGAAGATCGGTCTGGGCTCAATTCCCCTTCTTTTCTTACTCTGTCCTTATGTTCCCCTTAGGGATAAAATTTTAGAAAATCTCTATTGGCAGATATCAATATAATTTAGAAATTATTATACTACGTATTACACTCGTAGATTTTATTTTAGAATTTTAAAGAAGTGGTCATGATTAAGTTAGTAAAGGTTTAGGCTACCGTGATTTATTAATTATTGCCTTAATATCTAAAAATAAATCTAAATATTTTCTGACAGTGATTGAAAAGTAATTTCTTTAACAGTTCTTCCTACAGAAATTTCCACAAAACATAAAATATGGTCAGTAGTTTCTTCTGCAATTTTGGTTAAATACATTTTTTTTATGAAAAATGAAATAAGAATTTTGAAATCTATTTAGAAGCCCCGTTCTCACCTAATTAAGCTAAACAGCTAAACAGCAGCAGAATTAAGCTTAACATTGTACCCAAGAACCTCCAAAATCTATTCAGCCATTTGGACGTGATTGACGCACAGACAGACAAATATAAAATTTTCTAACCTTAAATTCGTTGTCAGGACTACTCATTCATTGGAAATACCCCATATTCTCTCTCCACAGCTTGGGCCTCCTTGTTCTCTAGTGGAGAGATAACCTTATGTAGAGCTAAAATGTAAAATCAATAAAATAGATAAATTGATGTACTAAAATATTATTTATGTATTAATATGTTTTATTCAATAAAGGTATTTTAAAAATAATAATAATAATAATAATAATAAAAAAATAAATGAATAAATACAAAATTTTAGCCCAATCGGATAAATGTACAGTACAGACACAACAATTATTAATTTTTTATACATAGATATAGAATTAAACGGTAGATTTGAATAAAGAACACACACACACGCGCCCATTCGCACGCGCGCGCTCACACACTTACGTTGACATTTCCTTTTTACCCCTTTCCTAAATGAAATGAATGACAAAAACGTACATTACAATTACTTTTCTCTTAAAGAGCCTTTCAACGATATGCATCATAAAGGGTCCTATCAATTACTTTTACATTTGTACCCCGTACTTCTGTGTACCAACATTTTAACTTTATAATCTCATGTAAGCAGTACACTCATAGACACTTCATTTGTATAAGATAAAAGACACCATAGACACTCTTCATTTATATAAGATGTAGTTATACTTATTTTTACATTTTACCCCCTCCTAAATGAAAATATGACAAAACTGTACATAACATTAATTACTGTACTTTTAAAGAGCTTTTCAACGATATGCATCATTAAAAGTATTCATTACTTTGACATTTGTACCTCGTACCCCTGGGTACAAAAATAAAAATTTCGCCAAATCCTTTCTTAGTGGATGCGTATGATATGAACCGAGTATATCCTTAAAATTTTAAGTTTCTCGGTTAAGCAGATTTTGCTATGCGTTGATTCTATGTCAGTCAGTCAGTCAATCAGGACATTGCCACTTATATTATATATATATATATATATATATATATATATATATATATATATATATATATATATATATATATACGTGATACGTGTGTGTGTGTGTGTGTATTTAGAAATTTGCGATTTACAAAAATCGAAAATCAGTCGACTTGAATAAATGTATAGAAAATGAAGGTATTAGGCAATATAAAAATTAAGTTTTTTGTTATATTTGTTGGTCTTTGAGTTAAATTATTCTTTGGATAGAGTCTTAATAGATGTTTAACGTCTTCTAGATTCTAGAGGACACAATACAGGAAAATGCTCTGTAATTAAATATATTACATTTTCCTCTGGTTGCTTGAATAAGGTAAGAATAAAAAAAATTGGGTACGGGGTACCTCGGAACTTTTCCTCACTTCAGAGGCCACTAAAGTGGCCTCTCCTGCTGCGAAGCAGCATTGGACGTGGTCAGTACTTGGATGGGGGACCGTTCTTAACTAACTGATTTATTATCATTTTTACAAAAAAACAACCTTATTTTTAATACCTATATTTTATTTAATTATTTGAAGTTTGGCGGTATTTTGACAGATGTAAACAAACTTTGATGTCATCAAAATTATCGCATTAATAAAAATAATTATATTCACTTATAACTTTTAAACTAATTAATAGAATTTCATCGGGTTTTTTATATTTGTTCCTTAATTTTTCCGGTTCCAACGATATGCTACAAGTCAAAAAAATTGAAATTTTGTGTGCTTGTTTGTCATACAGAGAGGTACATTCGAGCCAAATTTCAACTCGATCAGGACCATTTTCGATTTATTACGATTTTTTTAAATTTTTGCTGACTCAGCAAACTGGGTTCAAGATGGCGGAAAAAGTTGCTTTTCCGGGCGGCACAACTACAGGTTAGGACTGATTTTTCTGCCAAGTTTCAACTCTCTAGGTTAAATACCTTGGGCGCTACGATGATAACACACAAGCACACATACAGACATACAGACATACACACACACATACGTCATGCTGAAAACCACTCAGGAGGTCTTAAAAACACCTAAAACGGATAATTCCGTTGAAATCTCGAAAAAAAAATGTTTGGTGAAAACAATACTTTTCCTACTATTAGTAGTGAGGAAAAGTAAAAATATAATCAGTATTGCTTAACGGCAGACTGTCAATGTAAAAAACAGAGGTCAGTTTAATTTGTTTACCAAGGTTAGTCGAGGTTTAAATGATTTTCAATCTTTGAGATATTGCTTTAAATGCACAAAACATAACATTATCTCCAGGGCGAATTAATAATTAATTAAGTATTTAATATATACACAGCGTCTAGTCGATGAATGATGCCACCTAATGATATTGTATTTTGATAGTTTAATAGAGTCCGTAAAAGGCAAGGTATAATAATTAATGAGGATAAAACAAAAAGAAAATCCCAATATGGCAGATAAAAGCCTTATAAGTAATTTTTTAGTTACAAATTGCAACTTTATAATTATATATTAGGCAATTACCTGGTAATATCTGCGCTTAATTAGATTTAGATTTACTGAGTATTTATTTCTTTCACTATATGTGGATTTCAAAAGTATTAATCATTTCAGATCGTACAAACCATTTATATTCATTGAAACAATTTTTCAAACACTACTCTCAGTAAATCTAATTAAATTTACTTACTTCTTTTCTTAGTTAGTTGTTGAGACACCCACGTCCTAAGTCTTGTACTGTCTCTTTAATAGTAAAAAACTGCATTTATTTATCTTTCCAGAATAGAGAAAAGAAATCCTGCACAACATTATTTCTGTTTCATTTACTAATATTAAAATGTTTAATATTATTTAAAAGTAATCACGGTACCTCGAAACAACTAACAAATGGACACTGGACTGAGTAATTATGTTCCTTATTTGAGAAAGTTTAGTATGAGTTGTATCGATAATTTTGTTTATGTTGTTTTTATGTTTATTGTTCATTTTTTTATCGGCAGTTCCCTGCCGATAAAAAACGAACAACGAAACCCTTTCTAAAAGAGACTTCACGCACAACCATTTTATTTGAATTAGGAAATTATTTTACAGTTTTTATTTATTTTTTTTTTTTTTAAATTTCGGAATTGACGATTACTTCTTTACGAGTAAAAAAATTACTAATCCCTCCCTGTTAAAACAACCTTACTGAAAAAGGAAAGCAAACTCTAAATTATAAGTAATATACGCAATCTATTGAGGCTGAAGAATAAAAACTATTATAATACAATCCTATTAATGCTAATGATAACTTAATAACGATTTTATTTTCCTTGATCTTGTCTTTGTCCTTCCAATAAAATCTAAATTGAAGGAATCACTAGAAGACAAATGTGTCATTATTATTTTCCTATTGCTGATTATAATAAAGTAAAACTAGTATTAACGCTAAAGATAATTAATCATTTGTGATTAAACTAGATAATTAAACAACGGTACAAATAAATCAAGTGTAATTATTAGAATGCATGTCATTTGGATTTATAATAGCTTGATCAAATAGATTTGTGTATTTGACTCGTTTCTGGTTCCCCATTACTACAGGTCCATCAGACAATAATTAAAGTGATGGTGTTTATAATTACATGGCTAGCTGATAAAATTCTTTACTGTTTAAAGCTAAGATAACTGGGATTATTATTTAATCAGAGAAACCTAGCATCAAAGAGCCATCTGGAAGAAACCTTGGGGTCACGCTATTCCTACCACCTGCCTCTAATCGAAGTAATCCTTATATGTAAAACTGTTTAATTATCGCATCACTTAGATGTATAATTAGATGAATTAATCAATAACTAGTAAAATGTTGTTACTACATTATTCTTAACTTTCTATTGTATAAACAAAAGAATAAATATAAAATTAAGTCGCAAAAACTTATATAATGTGTTTTTTTACGCCTGACGGTCCTCTGACCAAGGCTAAATGTTTTGATAAATTGTTACTTAGTGTATTTAATTTATTTGTTAAAAAAAAGTAAACAATTATTATTATGTGTTTAATTAGAAATAGCGTGACTCTTCTTTCATTGGTTTAAATAATCTTCTATATATATAAAATTCTCGTGTCACGGTGTTTGGTTCCAAACTCCTCCGAAACGGCTTGACCGATTTTTATGAAATTATTTGTGTGTATTCGGTAGGCCTGAGAATAGGTTGTTATCTATTTTTTATATCCCTAAGTGATAAGGGTGGCCCCCCAAAATTTTATTTTTTGATTTTGTGGGCAAATTTTTATGATTTGGCATTTAAAAAAAACTTATAACCCTAAATTTTTACCCTTTTACCACCCCTAAGGGATATGCCCCCCCCCCCCCCCCCCCCAAAAAAAAAAAAAAAATTAATTTTATTTTTTGGACAAAATTTGGCATTAAAAAATGCTTATAACCCTAAACTTTTACCCTTTATTTACCACCGTTATACTAAATTTTTACCACCAACCTCCATTTTTAATAGCGATATTAGTACTGTAATAATCTTCAACACTCAGTGGATTAAAAATACATATAACCCTTAATTTTCACTCATCTACCTCCAAACCAACCTCCATTTTTTAATAGCGATATTATAACTGTAATAATCTTTAACTCTCAGTGGTCGATAACTGACCATTTTTTTATTTATTTTATTTTTATTTTATTTTAAAAAGAGTTCTCTGACAGCAGAAGAGGCACACTTGAATAAACATGTACAAAAAATACATCATAAATGAGTTGACAAAAAATGTCCATAAAAGTACTAATAAATGACTAGAAAAAAAGCTACTTAATAAAATAACATCTAATAAATAATAAATATATTCTTTATTATGTAGCCAATTTGTATCGGATATAACATGTCATGTATAAAAACAAATAATCATACAATATGAAGGTTACTAACAATGAACAGAAACAGAAACAATGAAATGTAAAATAAATAAATAAAATAAAACATTAAAACTCTTAGTAGATATTATGTATCAGATAAATATTCAGATATTGAATAGTAAGCTTTATCGTTAAGCATTTGTTTTAATTTGCATGCCAATTTGTCAACAGGTACAGTTTTTATTGGTTTAGGAAGGTTATTAAACAAAATTCTAGCTGAATTTGACGGGGAGGATCTATATAATTCTGTACGACAAATTGGCAGCACTAATTTATCTTTATGCCTAGAGTTTTTATTGTGTATGTCAGACATTTTATTGTGTATGTCAGACATTTTGCTGTTTCTAAGAAACAGCAAAGTATTAAAATTCAATAAATAATTATGAAAGAGAATAAATAAATACTCAAATTAATATTCAAAATTTAAATTAACAGTTAGATAACCAAACTAATAATAATAATTAGATAACAATTAGGTAACATTATATAACAATTAGACAAAAATGTAAAAATTATTGCTGTTTGCTCGGTTATTTAATTAATTTCTCAGTTATTGTAATTATTATTATCAATCGATCAGTTATCCCCGCCAGGCGTCTTCCGGTGTCACTTCTCACCCAGCAAACAGTTCGGGGTAGGGATAAGGACGAAGCCGGTCTCATATCATTCTCACACAATAAGCTTTCTCACTATTTTGATAGGCCTCATCGTCCACAGCGCTCCATTCCTCTTTCAGTCATAGACCACATCACCCCACACTTCCAATGAGTTAGTTATTTTTAATTAACTTCCAAAATATTCAATAGCAATAATTTATACGGCAAAACAACGTTTGCCGGGTCAGGCTAGAACAGACATTTTTGTGTATATTCGGTAGGTCTGAGAATCGGTCGTAAACTATTTTTTATAGCCCTAAGTTATAAGAGTGGACCACCTCAATTTTTTTATTTTTTGGACAACATTTTTTAATAGCGATATTAGTACTGTAATAATCTTCAACTTTCAGTGGTGGATAACTGATCAATTATCAATCGACCAGTTATCCCCGCCAGGCGTCTACCAGCGTCATTTCTCACCCAGCAAACAGCACGGATTAGGGATTACATTTTAAATTTATAAATTATTAAATTATTATTATTATTATTAAATTATTAAATATAATATCATACAATATATTGCACTTAGATATTGATTTTTTTAATTATCATAATTAGTGATAGCAAATGTGGATAACATTTTTTAATGTATATATAACTTTTAAGAGATATAATTTTAAATATATACTACTTAAGTTAATAAAGTAAAAGAATTTAAAAAATAAAGGCTTGGTCTATTATTATTTTGATAGGCCGTCATTGTTTACAATTCCTCTTTCAGTCATAGTAGTCCAGTCAAATTAGGTTTTCATTTTGCATTAAATCATGTAGTTCCAATTTTTTCAGGAATGTGTAGGGGGTGGTCCCCTGAATAACGCCTAATAAAGTCCCATCGATTTCAGGCGCCGCGGGAGGGGGGAGGGGGGGCAAAAGGTCACATTTTTCAGTTTTTGGCGTTTATCTTGAAAACTGTACGTCGCACAGAAAATAATAATCTGTTCAAAATTAAAGCTGATAAAATTATCTTTCAAATCATATATACCTTGTTTCAACCTAAGTGTTACCGTTTTTGAGATATGAGCCGTTGAATATTAAAAAATGAAAAAAAAGGGGCAGTGGTTCAGGAATCTCGTCAATCTTTCTCTTCTAACTCTTTTCCCTTCGATTTTAACGAAAACTCGGCGGAAATAAAGCTGTAGAGCGAAAAATTTCCTTAAAAAATGAATGTAGTTATGCTAATTTATCTTCACCCCGTAAATAGTTAGAGCGTTTTGAAGTTTAGGGGCGCTTTTCAACATTTTACTAGTAAAATGCTTCTTGTGACTCAAGTTTTGTTTCCAAGGTTTGTAACTCTCTTGATCACTTTGTATGCTGTTTAATTAGATAAGTATAGTAATTATAACCCGTATTAATAATGAATTATGTATACATGTACCAAAATCTATATCTCGTAATATATAGAAGGACACTTGTATTAGAGAGGAGGAAGTAATAAATCAATTTAAGATGTATAAAAGTTGTTCATAAAATCAAAAATTGGGTATCAAAAATAGGTTCAAATAACAATACTAACATTGAATATATGTATACAATTCATTTCATCAACTGCTTTTTCATTTGTTAAAAGCTGTCAATATGATATTCAATCAAATTGCTCAAAGTCTTCTTGGATCGGAACACTGTTTGTACACGACACAGTTGCTGCACACCAGGGAACAGTTGGTCCTGGCTCTCCGACAACCACACATCGTTCCGCAGCCAGTGGTACAGCTGCAGAAGAGTGTGTTGAGGACAATGTCTGGTGCCAAAGGGGGTTTTGTCTTGATAGGAGTAAGGTGTCCACATCTTTTCTCGTCCAGCACCAACTTTCATGTAGCATGGTGTAGCTGCCTGGGTATTTTGTTTAATTTATTTTTCGGTTGGCAGCTACAATAATTTTTCCTTAATTTTTGTTTGTTTTGTAATGTCAATTTATGTCTTTCAAAATTTAATATGTGTCAAGTTTTTCCAAAAAAAAGAAAAAAGTCTTTAGAGAAATTTTGTATCTATTCTGTGGTGCCAACAAAGGCAGGAAAGTTTTCTTATACAGTTAACGGTCAATTGTGAATTTTGTGTGAATAAATTATTGATTTAACTGTATAAAGGATTCGAAAATTTCTAACGTAAGTCAATAGCATACTACTCTTGCGCTGTTGCGTACCAGCAGCGACAATAAAGAAAACTCTTAGTTCAAGATACTAATATCTATAATGTCTGAAAACGGTCCCGCTAAGTCAAATAAACCTGAGAGATCAGTCCATAGCCTTTTACCGAAAAGATCGAGAGCTTTGACGGAAAGAGGATTGAGTTACTTTAAGGAAAGGGTAAACAAAAGAAGCAAGGGTTTACAGAAGGAACTTTTGGCTAAATTAGAGGAACTGGACGTTGTGTTTTGCCACTCACCATCTATTTCTAGCGTTATTAGCTCATGTCTTAGTGAGGCAAAGGGGTTAGAAATATTATTAAAGCATGAGTTGAAGTCACTGGTAGAAGAATGCCATAAGGTAAATAAGGGTAAGGAGACTTATGGTTCTGTCGTTTTTGCCTATGAAGATTTTCTGAAGGATGTAAAATTACGGATTGCACGGGCTCAGGAAAAATTTAATAAGGAATGGAGCGCCAAAAGCAATAAGGGCGCAACATCTAAAGAAATTTTTGCTAAACCTGAAACATCTAAAGTACCTGAAGTTCAAAGGGGTCTTCCTTCGGTACATTTAGGAAAAACCTCACATCGATCCAGTGTAACTATTTCAAATAAGTCAAAGGCAGATAATAAGAGTGACAAGAAGAGTACAACTCACGATAAAGGTAAAAGCTCTGTGTCTTCTAAACGTAGTGAGTCTAGGTTAAGTTTACTAGACAGTTGTTCCAGAAGTAACAGAAGTGCCCCTTATGCCGTGGAACCCAGTGTTTCGCAATTTAGTTATGATCGCAACGTGCACGAGCGCTGCTGTCACAATAACCGCTGTACTGATCCGTACCCGCCTCCAACACTTTTTGAAAGACTACATCTTCTGAATATGTTAGAACCCTATAAGTTTAATGGCGATAGTCATAAGTTTCCAATTTTCAGAGATACAGTAAGAACACACTTAGAAGATGGATCACTTCCTGATCATTATCGGAAATCCTTTCTGAAGAAGTTCCTAGAGGGAGAAGCCTTAAGAGTCGTGGAAGCTAATCTAGCTCTGTCGTACGCTAACCTTATAGAGCTATTAGAAGAAAGGTTTGGAAGCCCTGTAGCTGTGACAGATGCTTGGGTTCAAAAATTGACAGAAGGGCAAAAAATAACCTTAAATGATCACACAGCTCTTAGTAACCTAGCTGATTTGTTGACTACCGCCTGTAAGATTCTCAATTCTGAAGCCAAGAGGGAAATAAGTAGTAAAATATGTATGAGGAAAATAGTCGAAAAGCTTCCTCCCAAGTTTGTTTCGTCTTGGATAAAACGGATAAATAACAAGAATGGTAGAGAAGATCTGGAGGATCTGGCTGACTTTGTGCATGGTTTAGCTAAGGTTCAGAGACACCCTATATATGGAAAGCTGTCCATTATTAGTAACAAGTCCCAAGCAGTTGCAAAGGGTTCCTCGTGGACACGACCACCTAACTATAAGTCTTCCAACACACAAGCTATGAAAAGTTTTGCTCTAAGCACTAAGGATGAAGAAGAAGTAGTAAATTCTACATCCTTTCTGGCAGAAAGTAAAGTGGTTTGTGAATTCTGTAACTTATCTAACCACACGTTTAAGGATTGTAAGAAGTTTATTGAACAACCCAGTGATTTTAGATTTGAATTTGTCAAAGGGCGTCAATTATGTTTTGGTTGTTTGTCAGACAATCACAATTCTAAAGGTTGTGTGAAAAGAATGGTGTGTGGAAAATGTAAAGGTCGGCATCCTACTTGTCTGCATTGTGAGAGTGTACCAGTTAGGCCAGAAAAGGCAAAGGAGCGTAAAATTAAAAATTCTAATAATGTAACTTCTGCTTAGAAGGATTTTGAAGGTACGTCGAGACATGCCAGTGGACTCTCTGGGACAACTTCCTTTGTTATTCCAGTGAAATTATTTTGTAAAACTAATCCAGATATTGCGATCACTACATATGCACTTTTGGATGATGGTAGTGATACCTGCTTTGTAAAGGAATCCCTGCTAAGAGAACTTGGTTCGCCCTTTTCTGAGTCTACTTTACAACTGAAAACGCTAAATACTAGCACCACAATTTCCTGTTATCGTGCGAGAGACCTTGTGGTTGAAAACATCAATAATAAAGCTCAGGTTGAACTTCCGACTAAATTATTTACCCAGCCAGAAATCCCATGCACGTTTGAGGATATTCCAACCCCAGAAGCTGCACAAGAGTACAATCATCTGAAAGAAATTGCAGATAAAATACCCCCACTTCAAACTAATTTAGAAATTGGATTACTCATTGGCAACAACTGTCCCGAGGCACTTTGCCCTTTGAGAATCTTACGAGGAAAGGGTGCAGATGCTTATGGAGTACAGACGATACTTGGCTGGGGGGTAATTGGACCAAGAAAGGGTGGCACACATAACGAAGCATGTTCCTTTCAAATATCTACTAAGGCATGTGAAGTAGCTGTAAAGGAGCTCCTTAACCCATGGCAGCAAGATTTTCCTGAAGCGGACTTGAGATCGTGTTCTCTTGGAGAATCAGTAGAAGATCAAAAGTTTCTCAATATCTTGAGCCAGAATATCAAGCACAGAGACGACAATCACTATGAATTGCCGTTGCCATTCAGGGACAATAAAATTGAACTACCAAACAACAAGTGTGTCGCTTTGAAGAGGTTAGAACATCTTAAGAAGAATTTTGAAAGAAATCCTAGGTACAAAGAAGATTATGTAAAGTTTATGGGGAACATGCTGTCAAAGAATCAGGCCGAGCTTGTTCCGAGGGATGTTAAGGCTGCAGTAGGCAAGGAATGGTACATTCCCCATCATGGTGTGTATCACCCAAAGAAGCCTGGAAAAATACGCGTGGTCTTCGACTGTTCGGCTTCATATCGTGGCGTTTCTCTAAATTCCAAGCTTTTGCCAGGCCCTGATCTCACCAATCCTTTGGTAGGAGTGGTGATACGTTTTAGAAAGGAACCTGTTGCGTTTATGGGAGACATCGAGGGGATGTTCCATCAGGTATTTGTTGTGGAAGGAGACAGGGATTTTCTACGATTCCTGTGGTGGCCAGATGGAGATACCAGTAAGCCTCTTCAAGAGTACAGAATGACCGTTCATTTATTTGGAGCTACTTCATCACCAGGGTGTTCAAATTATGCGCTAAAGCAGGCAGGTCGAGATGGATTTAACATCAATCCTAAGGCAGGTCACTTCATCGAGAGAAGTTTTTATGTAGATGATGGGTGTACGTCAACAGCAACAGAAGAAGAAGCTGTGAAATTGATTAACGATGTTCGGAAGATCTTACTAAAGGGAGGATTCAGATTCCACAAGATAGTATGTAATCGAAAGAATGTTTTATTCCAGATACCCCCAAGTGAAAGAGCTGACAAAATTAATGATTTGGATATTTTGGAAAAGGTCCAGCCAAATGAACGGATCTTGGGAATACCTTGGAATCTTAATGAAGATACATTCGCAGTTAGAGTTTCAGTGACGGACAAGCCAGCAACTAGACGAAATATTCTAAGTAGTATCTGTTCAGTACATGATCCCATTGGTATTCTAGCACCATATGTTCTTCGTGGCAAGACAATCCTGCAAGACATATGCAGAGAATTAAAGGATCAACAACGTGTAGATGCTTGGGATGATGTTCTAAATAAAGAATATGTACGAAGATGGCAAGAATGGAAACAAGGACTTCTTCAGCTTGACAACCTCTCATTGAACAGATGCTATAAACCTGATAACTTTGGAGCAGTAAAAGAGATTCAAGCTCACCATTTCTCAGACGCCTCTACTGTCGGTTATGGTGTTGTATCATATCTTCGAATGGTTAACGAAATGGGAAAAATCCACTGTAGTTTCCTCTTTGGCAAGGCTCGGGTTAGACCCCTAAAGGAAGTAACCATACCAAGGATGGAGTTAGTAGCGGCTGCTGTTGCTGCTCAAACTAGCAAATACCTTGAAGAGGAACTCGATGAACCCAATCTTACTCATTTCTTTTGGACTGACAGCAAAGCAGTTCTTGGGTATGTGACCAATGAAAGGAGAAGATACCATATATTTGTAGCCAACCGGGTGCAGCAAATTAGAAGCTTGACTGCTGTCGATCGTTGGAGATATGTTCCAACTAATCAAAACCCTGCGGATGTAGCATCAAGAGCTCCTTCTGCTAGCAGTTTCCTCAGCAGCAATTGGTTGGAAGGTCCAGGCTTTCTTTTGGAGGATCAAAATACCTGGGATAAGGAGTTGAAGCTTGAGATTGCTCAAGGTGATCCAACAACAACTTCATCGAGTTGGCCTTCATTTATTTCTCGCCTGGGAAGGTACAGCTCTTGGAGCCGTACAAGATCATCAGTAGCTATCTTAAGGAGATATATCTGCAATCTTCAATCTCAAAACAAACGTGCTACTATTGACATCCCAGTCAGTGCTCAAGAATTAGAGAAGGCTGAACAAACTATATTTAAGGCTCTTCAAAATCACTCGTTTAAGGGAGAGTTGGAAACTCTAAGACATAAAGATAAAGAGAAAAGGATTTTGAAAAAAGGAAACAGTTTGTCGCAATTATGTCCCTTTGTAGATGAAGATGGATTATTGAGAGTTGGAGGTCGACTGAAGTTTGCAGAAGTATTTAATGAAAAGCAGAAACATCCAATCATAATTCCTAATAACCAACATCTTTCAGAGCTCCTTGTAAAACATCTTCATGAAGAGGTACAACACCAAGGACGTGGAATGACGATGAACCATGTCCGATCCAGTGGATATTGGGTCATCGGCTTATCAGAAATTACAAAAGGTATAATTAGGAATTGTGTTAGCTGCATAAGATTCCGAGGGAAGCTAGAAGTACAGAAGATGGCTGACCTCCCTTTCGACAGAACTGAACCGGGACCTCCATTCACCTTTTCTTCAGTTGATTGTTTTGGGCCATTTTATGTGAAAGAAGGCCGAAGAACTATTAAAAGGTATGGAGTTATATTTACCTGTATGGCTTCAAGAGCCATCACGTTGGATATAATAGACTCTCTCTCCACAGATTCGTTCATGAACTCACTTCGACGATTTCTATCCAGAAGAGGTCCAATTCAACAACTTAGGTCCGATATGGGTACAAACTTTGTGGGTGCTAGTGAAAACATCAGGAGAGGCCTGTCAGAAATTAATCATTCCGTTATTACCAAAGAGCTGGCTAAGCACTACTGCGTTTTTGAATGGAAATTTAACACACCCAAGGCTAGCCACATGAACGGGGCAGTGGAAAGATTAATTGGATCTGTTAGAAGGGTTTTAGAAGTAATGTTAAAACAACATGGTGATAAGCTGACGGAGGATTGTCTTCGTACACTAATATCCGAAGTAGAATGCATTGTTAATGGAAGGCCATTGACACTTTGTAACCTATCAGACCCTGAGTATTTGGAACCTCTAACTCCAAACCATGCAGTACTAATGAACCCTCGTCCACTTCTTCCTCCACCTGGACATTTTGACTCAAACGATCTCTATGTGAGAAAGAGGTGGAAGAGAGTGCAGCATTTGTCTCAAGAATTTTGGGCAAGATGGCGAAAAGAATACCTTTCAAAGTTACAAGAACGAAGTAAGTGGATTTACAGGACCACTAATCTCAAGCTGGTGATGTTGTCATCAGTAAAGAAGAGGATGTGCCACGTAACCACTGGCCTCTTGCTAGAGTGATTAGCACAAAGCCAAGCGAGGATGGCCTTACAAGAAAGGTCGTCTTGCGTTTTGCAAGTGGATCAATTTTAGAACGGCCAGTTCACAAAACCGTATTATTGGTTCGATCCCCCATCGAGGAACCATGATTAAAATTCAGAAGAATTTGGGGAGCCATGTAGCTGCCTGGGTATTTTGTTTAATTTATTTTTCGGTTGGCAGCTACAATAATTTTTCCTTAATTTTTGTTTGTTTTGTAATGTCAATTTATTCGTTCCCCAACCATTGCTGCACCTCCAGAAACACTCTGTATGAATGTTGCATTGCAGCATCTGTTGTGGGCGGCAAAGCGCGCAGGTTGGCTTTCATTATTGCAGTGGATTTCACGAATCACGAAGCATATGTATCAGTGAACAAAATAGAATAAAATATATTAGAATTGTAGCTAGTTGTATTTAATAATTATTGAATACTAATTATTGTATTATTAATAATATAACGATAACGTATTAGTAAATAATAATTAGTTAAAAGAATTATTAAATTTACTTAATGGGGTCAGTACGGTCTAAGAAAAATTAAAGGTACCTGTACTGATTGTGAATATAC
The DNA here is from genome assembly GCA_951217055.1 of Gerris lacustris. Lineage (NCBI taxonomy): Eukaryota > Metazoa > Arthropoda > Insecta > Hemiptera > Gerridae > Gerris > Gerris lacustris. The sequence continues at coordinate 50,104,615 of OX578278.1, forward strand.
TTATTTAACGGGGCCTGGAACATGAGCAGGAACATTCATTCCCCAGCTTCAGCAATGTCTCCTGGTGAAGATTTGGGGTCATAAAACAATTTTGCGATGTTTGCTGTTTCATTGGCATACCGCTTGAAACATTATACTATGGCCTGGTGTACCGTTTTCTGCACTCCACATGGTCGACACCACCTTTCAATCTTCGGAACGAATCATCCCTTTCATCTCTTCGTGTAAGATTAGCACTTAATAACGTTTTCATCCCTTTATCACTCTCTTGACTTGCACCTTCTTCAGCTGTTTCATCACAAATTAAGCACTTTTCACTCATTTTGAACGACCTATTATTGTAATAAAAATGTTGTATACGATCATAACTTGGCGCAAACGCTTGAGAGACTGTTTACATAGAGTTACAGACGTTGGAAACAAAACTTGAGTCACAAGCAGAATTTTACTAGTAAAATGTTGAAAAGTGCCCTTAAACTTCAAAACGCTCTAGCTATTTACGAGGTAAAGATATATTAGCATAACTTCATTCATTTTTTAAGGAAATTTTTCGCTCTACAACATTATTACGAGTTCTTTAAAATCGAAGGGGAAAGAGTTAGAAGAGAAAGATTGACGAGATACCTGAACCACTGCCCCTTTTTATTCATTTTTACTTTCTTATGTAAAGAGAAAGTATTGTGATGGCGCGAAAATTCTATTTTAATGGATTTACACGTTTTGAGGTCCCCTGAGTCCAAAAAAGTTTTTAAAAAATGTCTGTCCGTCGTCCGTCGTCTGTGCAGACGCCTGGAGCCTAAACTACTGGGCCGATTTTGACGAAATTTGGCATACATGTTCAGAAAAATCATACCCCGATGCGAAATCGAGAAATGAATTTTAGCTCTAAATTTGGGGGCGCTACCCCCCAAAAACTCAGAAACAACATGAAAAAAAATTATTTCTCGAAAACGGTTCCGACGATTATGATGAAAAAATTCTAAAATGTAGTCCATTTAAATACGAATCTAACTATATAAGCCGTTTTCCCGGGAAATATCTAGTTCCTGAGAAAATAGCTTAAAACGCGGACGGAGGGAGCCCGGGTTCGATTCCCCGCCCAGGAGAAGTTATTTTAATGATACATTTCGATGCAATGTTCAATAATAATTAAATGTACATACGAAAGCTAATAAATGGAAAACCCTGGGCTATGTAATTATGAACTCGTATAAGAGAAAGTTTGTCTGAGTTGTCTAGGACCGATTTTTTAATATTCAACGGCTCATATCTCAAAAACGGTAAGACTTAGGTTGAAGCAAGATGTATATGATTTGAAAGATAATTTTATCAGCTTTAATTTTGAATAGATTATTATTTTTTGTGCGACGTACAGTTTTCAAGATAAACGCCGAAAACTGAAAAATGTGACCTTTTGCCCCCCCTCCCCCCTCCCGCGGCGCCTGAAATCGATGGGACTTTATTAGGCGTTATTCAGGGGACCACCCCCTACACATTCCTGAAAAAATTGGAACTACATGATTTAATGCAAGATTCGCCGCCATTTTGAGCTAATTTGACTGGACTATAGATCACGTCCCCATACACTTACAATAAGTTAGTTATTTTTTATTTAACTACCAAAATATTCAATAGAAAAAATTAAATATGGCAAAACAACGTTTGCCGGGTCAGCTAGTACAATATAATAATCAGTCAAAAACATTGTCATCTAAAGAAGACAAGAATTTTTGTGGAAATGTGACGATATGGTTTAGTTTTAGTTAGTAGTAGAAACTACTAGTACTAGTGATATATACAGACGTACACTGACTGAACACTGAACACACATGCAAGGGACTATAAGGGTCCTTAAGCTCTTTTTGACCTACAATTCTTAAGAAAAAAGTTGTTAAAATTGTTGGCCAATGAGAAAGATACTCGATTGTCTAAGGTTATTACAGTTTTTGCTACCTTTTATAAAAAATGTTTTTTGAACTGCCTTATTCCCTCTTTATATAGACTCGATTAAGCTTTATATGTGAACTTGTAGCATTGACTAGTCTAAATCTTTTTAATATAGTGACATAGTGAAATGTATTCTTGAGATTCAGTCATAGAGTGTAAAAATTTCAAAAGTTGTATGAACATTATGTACTTTTATTATTCATTTTTTAGGGGTAATGATTACGCAATATAAAATAGAAAAGCCATATTATGTCTATTAGTGTGTCATAGAGCTTCCTCGCGTCCTATTACTGGACGAATGGTCAAATAAATATTAAATAAAGAATAATGAGATAGAAGTCAAAATATGAGAATTACTAAGAACTTAGGGTGTGAGTATTCAAAGTAAGTATTCCACAAAAATAATGTGACCAAGCTGGAATTTAGAGGGCCAATTTTTTTAAAAAATTTATTTTAACTTGAAAGCTAAAGTGAGTTTTAACTTGAAAGCTAAAGTGAAGCTAAAGTGATGAATTTATTTATGTTAGGTTTTCGATGCTAGAGAAGTGTATTATTAGGGGTATCTAAGTAATAGATGCCTGAGACAAGGGCCGAGGGGTGTTGTGCGTGGTCTTGTGTCAGTGGCTTGGCACCAGAAGGCCTTGTGGTGTTGACTAGGGGGGGGGGGGGGGGGGGGGGTCAGGCCCAGATGTGAAGTGGGCTCGCTTTTAGACTATCTGAGAGGCCTTTGAGACTCCTCGGGCTCACTGCCTATGAATATGCCTCCTTTACCGTTTCAATAAGCAATAAAGAACCCTTGGGCTGAGAAGCGAAATAGACGGCATATTAAATGCTTCCAGTAAACAGTGAAGAAGGCGTGCCAAATAATAATTGTGGGCCAAGGTTTGCCTTCCGAGATTTATACTTGTTTGACTTCATTGTTACTTGAGTTGACTTTCATTCTGCAATGCATCTTTCTTCATTTTATCTGCTACCATAAATATACATACTAGTACTAAATTACATTTATCGATTTTAGGTAATTAACCCTTGTAGGTTGCGCAGTTTAAATAATGCAATTTTTCTAGCCTTTTAAGATCGTTTGATAGTTTTAGCAGGACTGATTGCCTCTTCACACGTCTGGCGATGTGATGACAAGTGTTCCACCGTCAAGGAATCTAATTCAGATTATTGTTGAATATGTTGGGCCTTATGTTCCAATCATTGTCTAACTCCTCTTGTGGTACTAACTCGCTTTTTATATTAATATTTTTAATCTTTAATGTGATTTCATCTTGAAAGTCTAACTTTAATTTATTTATGATTCATTGAGTCATTTTGTATATTATTATATTATAGAGATAAATAGAAACTAAGGTGTTTTTTTTAAATCATACATTATTCGGGTTTTAAACATTGTTTTATCAGCGAATGTTTAATCCTGTAGTTAGTTAAAAATAATCAGTTAATGTCGTTGTTTATAATTTTGTTTAATTTGGTTTAGTTAATCTTTGTTTAGATTTAAGTTATTTTTATGTCCTCTTTTGCCTGGTTGGCTAACCTGACTAGGCATTGTTTTTGTATTACCTCATATAAGCACTTACTCATCACATTATGTTTTCATTCCTTTTTATTTAGATTATCTATCTTTACTTTAATATCTTTAATATTTTTATATCTTAAAACATTATCTATTTGTGTATCATATCTGTGAATTATCCTATCTCTGCCATCCTAATTTATGCCTATATCTTCATCTACTTACCTGGTATTGTACTTTTATCATTTAAGCTATCCTTTTTTATACCTTATATTCAAGAACAAATTTTTATTATTTCTCATAATTTGTATTTTAATATCCTTAATTAATACAGTCCGCAAGCTTTGTAACTTTCAACAATATTTTTTGTTATTATCACCTTTAATATTATGTTTGTAATTATAACCTTGAAATTAAATATTCATCAGTCTGGGTAATTGGAATTGTTTTATTTTCATTTCTAGTTTTATATTAATAATTCTCCTCCCGACGAAACAGCGAATTTATAGTGTCTTTTGAGATAGGCAACTACTGGCTCAATTCTTTCTTTGAATTTTGTCAAATCAATAAATAAATTAGATTTGTGCAATTAAAAAATATGCCGGTTTACTTGTTGGTTTCATGAATGTGCTTCTCAATTAATACTTGACCGATAATTGTAATAATTATAATTTGTAATTGTTGAATTCTTTACTTCAGTATGAAGTTACCTATTTAGGGATCAGGAAAATACAAGAGAATAAAAAAAATCTGAATTAATATAAAACCTCTTTCTTAATGGGTTTGTTTAAAAGTTGCTCACATTTGTAACTATAGTTTAAAAAAATTATATATACCTACATTAAAAAAAGGGGTTTAGCTGTTTGATTTACTTAATATTTTCTAAACTTGTGGTCATATGCAATTATTATTATGGGAAAATTTATTAAAAGTGGATAGAATTTTAACTAAGTACCTGAATATCCAATTTTTTTGTTTATTTAAAGGTGTCAACCCAATCCTTTTTAAGATGATTATGAAGTTGGTTTAATTTACAGATGGACTAGCCACTAGCCTTCACCCCGATTCAGCTTGGGTCTCATGCTTGACATCAGTGGCTTTTTCTGATTATGATGTAGGCCAAACGATTAAGTCTTCATAGAAAAACATCATACAATATGATACATAATTCATTCCAATTTTAAATATAGTACTCTGCGTATCGCTGTTTAGAGACTATTTAATTTATTACATGCCAAAATTCCTCTATTCTATTATTAGGCACGATAAATAACCATTATTTAATCATGATTTAATTTATTCTCACTTTAATCATAATGTTGCTTATAAAAGTATTAAAAACCTAATATTCTTAATCTACCTCAAGAACTTTCTATAATATGAGAAAATAATAATGAAAAAAATTAGTCCAGAATTAATTATTTTTAAAGAAAACCCTTATTATTGATTTCTTGAAGCCTCCATTACAAAGGGGTGAGCTTACTAGCTACTCGCTGGCGAGTAAAAAAGTGGGCAAGTTGATCTAGTTGCTACTAGCTCTCCTGTAGTCATTACACACAACTTGTAAACTCTTCAGCGAGTAGCTGTAATGTTGCCATTCACCCGCTCCGGCCCTGATTTTAGTGCGCGAGTTTACCAGCTAGCTATATTTCACGGAGCTAATTCATAACAGTTTGTAAACTCACCATGGATTAGCAAGTAAAAGTAGCCCAGTGTAATTGAGGCTATATTATTCATTATCTTTGAGAAAACCACATGAAAAAATATATTAAATTCTGATCAATGTACAGACAACAAGTTTAATTTTATATATTATATAGATGTTGTCTGGTAGTCTGGTAAGTTCATGGAGGCAGCCTGTTGAGGTTTAGTGTGAAAGAAGTTGTTGTTATGACTATATCATGCCCGTATATTTTAAGCTTTATGAGTGAAGCTATTTCCAGTGCAAGTTGTCCGCCGCCATGGGACCTTATCTGACAACGTTCCCTCTCGTCATAAACTCGGTATATTTATGGAGGTTAAACCTACCTGTCTGTGTCTGGCCTTGGTTCAGTACCTGCTTCTCATGTGACTCTACCCCTGATCATTGATGTCTTTACCTTTTACCTCTATCCTACCTGTGGGTGAACCATCTTCCTCCTGGTCCCTAACCTCGCCTCTAAACTTTATTCTCATTTTTTGTGGCAGTTACATATTATAAGCTATGGGTAAAACGTGCAAATACCCAGAGGCTTGTGATGTGAAACCTCGAATTTTCGCTCGCCCTTTATTTCGACCTTGGAATTCAAAAGTTTTTAAGAAAAAGAAGAACGACCCTCAAAAATGTTTTGTCAACATAGAATTTCCCGGTAAATTCTTCATATTTTATGTATTCTGCAATAAAGATTTTGATGTTTTCAAAATTAACAAGATTTACTAAGGTATCTTTATAAAAATTGAAAGACAACTTGAAAAAGTTAGGACTAATCCAATTTTTGTTTTATTAATTATTTCAAACATATCCAATATAGAAGGAATTTTACTGTAACAAATCTATAATTACTTTTTTCTTCCAGGTGGAGCCGCGGAAAGGGCAGGCCTACACAGCGGTGATACCATCATAAAAGTAAGCTCTTCATTACTTACTAGTAATTACAATAAAACGAACTTGAGACTACACTAAAATGTATATGTGTGAGACTCTCACACATCGCATTAGAAGTGAAACTTAAGTTCTAGAAACAGAATAAACATATGAAATAGCACAATATCCCTTATTTAAGTAATGCATATCATATAAATCATTTATTAAATACGCAACATACATATTTATAAACAGGAGATTACAATGCCGCCACAGTCAGATAACTTCTCAAAAAAACATAATTTCAATTAATAAAATATTTTCATAAAATGTAACAACATTAATATATATATATATTGTTATAATAATACCCTTATATACCAATTCTGTGTACAGAATTAATCAACTACTCCCGTGGTATAGTGGTTTGCACGTGAGACTCTCAATCCAGGGGTCAGGGGTTCGAGACTTGTCCAGAGGGAAGATTTTTTGCAGGTAATCAACTGCTGGCCTAAGTCGGCAGTCGATTAAAATATCTATCACAGGCGAGTCTTAAAACAAAAACTTGCAGTTTCGTTAATTTCACATCAAAAATGTTTCACTTGGACGAGTCTCGAAACGCAAACTACGTTTCCCGATTTCAATTTCATCCAAGCAAATTTACTCTACCGCGGCTGAAGAAGATTCACTTCAACAATTTCGTTACTTAACTATGTGACAGACATGGTGTTTTCAACCGATTTGGAACAACACAAAGTCAATAATTATATACATACATGCTTTATTTTCTTAAAATTATTTGATATTTATTTAGGAATATCTAAATTTTAATTAATACATATAAGAATATCTCAAATTAATTAAGTTGATTTAAAACATTTAAGTAATATTATAAATTTAATTAACTTGGTCTGAGGTTATTTATTTTTCTAGCCATTCCTTTTAGCTACATCTGGCGAACCTTCCTCACTATATGAAAATGCCAAACTGCTTTATTTTTAATCTTTATAATGTTTAATCATTAATTATTTAAACGATTGAAAGAACTTTCTTTTAATCTTTAATCTTCAGTCTTTCCAAGAATTTAATTTCATCAAAATTTCGTAATTAGTTGAGCCTTATGACCTAACCTATTAGTGGCTTAACTCTTTACCTCTATCCACCTTCTTCAGTAGGAAGTAGATACCAATCTGGTTAATTCCTTACTGTTATTTAACTCTTTACACTTTTCAGCTGTTAAATCTTTTTGATTAGTAATTAAATAAGAATATAGTTAATGTTTTCATTACCTTGCTAAGTATAATTATAATTTTCAATCCTTACAATTATTTCCTCATGCGTGATTTGTTCCTTATATTATGAGAGATGTCTTATAATATTATTACATATATATTTTTTTTACTGAAATTATCACCGTTTGATTAATTATTAAATACTATTTTGATTTTGACAATTCATTTTAAACATTATATTTAACTTCACGAGGCCACTTATTTGGTTCATTAGCCCTCTAGACTCAAGGCGTAAATTAATGTTAAATCTTTTAAGGTATTATCCCTGTTTTAGAGTTAGGTGAGAAGAATATAATGATTAGTATTTCTGAGTTACACTATTGTGTTATCTGTTGTTATTATTATCAGTTTCTTTTACTTGACTGTGATTGTTATTTTCTTTTTGTATGTTAATGAGCTCTTTTTGCTGACCCCGTGAAATAGTTTTTATCGGTTTCCCCGTTCTTTTGTTAAATATTTATACTTGTTGAAATGTCACCAGGTCTGATGCCCTGAACACTAAAACTGTAGGTAAACAACTGAAGGTCTACAATACACCTTCAGTTAGACTACGTTTTAGCTTTGAATTAGATAACAGCCATTAATTTTTAACGGCAGTTCATTCCTCGTAGAATTGAAACAATTAATCTCCATTTTATGTAAATACGTTTGAAATAATTTCTGTGGAGTGTTATTTTTCAGGAATAATATCATCAAATAATATAATAATGACTAATAAACATGATGATAAATAATATCACATTATGTTTGATGATAATATCATCAAACTATTTCTATTTTTAGCTGACAACTAAAATTATATATCATATTTTTTATAGGGCTAGCTGATAAATATTATAGGACAAGCCATACGAGATCGGCAAAGCCTATACAAGGCTAGATCTTATGTACATTTACTTAAAACACACAAAATAGTCAATGCCTACAGTCTATGATACTATAATATATATATATATATATATATATATATATATATATATATATATATATATATATATATATATTGACTACATATTATGTGGTTATAAAACTCAAATATAGTGTTTGAATTTTATATTTCAGTCTTTCAAGGGGGAATTTTGTGTTAATTTCTGTATATTAAAACTATGTAACTAGTGATGCGGTGCATAAAGAACTGACGTAAATCTTTTAGCGAATTTTCAAAGAAAATTACGCTATTGCAATGGCTTCAAAATTTTTGTAATGCGAATTTTTGAAAAATTTTTCCATGGAAATCCGTTTTAGACCATTCTGAATCGATTCCTAAAATTTAACACTTTTTTTTATGTATGTATGTATATATGTATATATGTGTCACTCCAGACGATATCTCCCCTTAGAATGCACTTAAAAATTTCAAACAAATTTTAAAATGTCAATAATATCAAAAGAAAGGATGAGTTCGTTGGCCAGAATTTTTGGAGTCCATTTAGGGGTCAAATTTTGACCATATAGGGTCAAAAAACGTGTTTTTTCCATTTTACCCCCCTTTTATGTGAAAATATGATAAAAGTGTAAATAACAACAATTACTGTACTCTTAAAGAGCTTTCCAACGACATGCATCTTGAAGGGTAAATACTATTTTGACTTTTGTACCCCGTACCCCTGTGTACCAATTTTTTTTTTCACCCGAGCAAATTCTAAACCAAAATTTTCCTATATTATCATAAGCCAATAAAACGCAGATTTCTTTGAAAATTCGCTCATTAAGTCATGGTGCATGACTGGACTTTTTAATTAGGCTGCCAGGAAATATGCTTCGTGGAAACACTTCCATATGATAATGTTAAAATTGATATGTTACATGCATATAAAGATAAACTTTTTTCAACGCACACACAGGCCAAATTTGTTGTCTAACTGCCGGAAAAGATTGGAACTTTTGTAATAATAGTTGACTTAAAATGTGGACCTATCAATGGTTAATAAATTTTATTCTCCATCGAAACAACCAGTTTAGAAGTGAGCTTTGTATTTAGGCCATTTGATAGAAATGTTAAAAACCCCAGTTATTTTAGCCAATTTGGGAGTTCCATATAATGGAGACAATTGATTAATTTTAAAGTTAAAACACGAAAAGTTCATAAGTTAAACAAACAAGTAAAGGACTACAAACTCTGTAAGGAGCATATTGTTGAAAAAAACTTTTTTCAATAAAACGCTCAGGTTGTTTTAGAGCCTTATAATAGAAAATTTGGGGCTCTATATATTGAAAAAGATCTGGTTCTAATAGACTGAGATAAAATTTTACCATTTTGAATGCGGGTGATTTTTGTGGAAAGGGGGGGGGGGGACCTGAGGTTTTGGACAGCCCTTGAAGCCCAAGATGTAGTTTATTTCCCCTAGAGATATTTTTGGCTTGGTTACCGCTGAATGTATCAAATTTTCGCTGTTTACATGTTGGATCAAAGCGTTTTTTCCGTGACTTGACTGAGTAGAAGAGGCTCGGTTTATTGACCCAGCGTTCCACGGACCATGACTTCATCCTATGTACGGATACGGTGCAATTCTCTCTATATTCCCTCTCTCGTTTTCTCATTTCTTCTTTGTTCAAATATTATTAAAAATAGTTAATGTAATAAAATTAAAGCTTGTAGTCTTATACGTGTAGAAGATTTTCCATGCTGATAAAATAATACTTTTAAACCAAATCTTATTTACTTTTATATTTTAATTAAGAGCACGATTGGCTTTTTTGTGTTTTTTATTATTAGTTTATTTAACTGAGATATATCTGTTGATTATTACAATATGAAATTAATTATCTTCATGCAACATATTTAATTATTTATTTGTTGTGTTTTATATCAATCAAATAAAATTAAATTAGAAATTTTATTAGAAGGGATATGAATTCATTACATTATTTTAATGTTATCTACTTTTTTATGATATAAAATTAATATTAATATGAAAATATTAATGATCTATTTGTTTTATTTTAAATTAGAAATAGAATCATAAATTATTATCTTACACAAAAAATAGTAAAGAACTAAATAATAATAAACTATTTGTAATATGATGGTAGCTCTATTATTATCGCTAATTATTATGTACATGATTTATTGTTTATTAGATTATTGGATTGATTTTTATTGGTTGGTATGAATGATCGATGTACAGGGTGGTCCAAAAAGTCCCCCCCCCCCTTACTTTTGAACGGTTTGAGATAAATTAACGAAACTTGGGGGATCCGTATCATGTAAAGGGAAGTTTGTTTTCATGCAATCGCGCGCACTAGGGGCAACTTCCCACTTTGCCCCCCGTCCACCCAACTTCTAAATTTCAAATTGTATTTTTGATAGCATATTTGGATTCTACGGTGATAAAAAAGAATATTTTACTTCAAACTTTTTTATTTATCTCCAAATGGTAGATTTCAGCGCCTGAGGACAAAATAGGGGGTTGCTCCTAGTTCCTAGTACACGAGTGGATGAATACACACTTCCCTTCACATGTTAGAGATCCCCTAAGTTCCATTAATTTATTTCAAACCGTTTAGATTTTATAACAATATAAGTGTTATTATTATTTTACTATAATCGGAAGGGTTATTTTACTATCTTTGCCCCCTTATTGCCCCCTTACAGGGGGCAAAATATTGGAGATATATAATTCTGGTTTTAGTTAAAAAAAATTATGTGTTTATTTAAAATGTCCATATTTATATTTGTTGTTGGTAATATTTATTGTTGTTGATGATATCATGGTCTGGAGAAGAGAGTATAAATAGGACTTGTCTATCTTATACAATCAGGTTGGGTTTGATTAGGAAATAGCATTTGATTATGGAGAACTTATAACTTGCATTGTTTAGGTTCATTTTTAAGTTCTTTAGTGGTGTGGCGGGGCGGATGTCGACGTCTGACGGACCGTAGTTTGAAGTCCCCTGATCTAAAGCAGGAAAAAACTCATTATTTAAGCAAATAAATTAATAAGCTCACAAGCTAATACATCTACAAGATCAACTGTAGACGTGGAGCGAGAATCCTAAATTGCATATAATATACGAGTACAATGGGTTTTAAATTAGGGATTTTTTCAGAAGAAAATCTGCAATATGCTTACCGAGAGGTTTACTGCTTTTATATAACAACCTTTAAGGTCATTTTCCCGACACTTAAACGTCCCTCATTCAACTGTTACCTTAATCCAATCCTTTGATGATTATTCCTGCTGAATCGGTTCTTATTGCCACGGTATTACATGATTGTTGCTATTTTTCAATAGGATTCTTCTTTAGTCAGAATAAGTTTGGTTTAAGTTAGGATTGTAGCTTAAGGGTTTTTTTTTGTTGATGTAACGTCGATAGCTTCCCAGGTATCCTTGTTGAAACGTTCTTTTCTCAGGATCCCCATGAAGATACAATAATAATCAGTTGCTTACCTCGCCCAGGGTCATTGTCGGCTGGCACATACCTAACGGCCTGACGAACAACCGAGTATAACGGTCTGGCACCGCAGCATCTACTGTCACCTTTTATCTCATCTTCCAAACTTCCAAGGGGTGGACCCTGACACTTAATTCAGCACTCAGTGACACTACTAACTCAGTATCATTTTACTGAAAAGTTAAACGTCTTCTGTTTACCGATAGATTACAAATCATTCAACTATCCTCCTATATTTTGGTGTTGTCAAAATACCGTAAATGTAAAATTAATTGAACCACTTTACTATAATTAGTAAAGTAACTACTGTCCTGATCGATCTTATCAATTAATTGTTTATATTTTACATGAAGTATTTTTGTGGTATGTCGGTACCCCTTTGAATGAAACTGGTTGCTTTAACACATATCACCTTTGTTTTCTCTTAAAGTTAGTTATTTTATTACGTTCAGCCAAGTCGTATTGCAAGTCATAAAATTTTCTAGTTCGTTATAATGGTTTATTCTGATTCTGGTAGTTTTATGCTGTCAAATCAATGTTGATGTACTTGTTTCTCTCTCTTTCTTCTTTTCAGCTTTTTATCAGTCTTCTATCTTGTATCGTTTTTTTTTTTTTTGTTTTTTTTTGCTCTAATTTCATATGGCTTCTTAAACTTCCTTTCTATTACATTAATTTAAGTAAACTCTTATGTAGACCCCTTTCAGATTTGTTTTTGCTCTTTCTCTTTGTAACGGGTTTAATTTCCATTAGCTTGACAAAAGTAAATCTCTTAAAAAGTAATAAATAAATTGTTAACGAAATAAAACTAAACTTATAAATAATTGAATTTCTATGCTAAACGAAATTCTAATCACATTTAATGTATTAGTTTTCAGCTAAATAATCTTGTTTATAATCATTTTATGATTTTTTATTTTGTACGAAATCAATTATTTTAATTTTTAACTAATACTTGGGAGACACCCAATATCTAATACTGTTTCTTACACAACGTTTTATATTGTTATTAATAGAATTATAATGTTTGTTTGTTTTATTTTTTCAGGTGAATGGCATCAATGTGTTTCATTCGAAACATACTGAAGTGGTTGAAATGATTAAAGGTGAATACAAAAAACTTTATTATTATCAAATTACATTAGTTATATTTGAACAATAGTTCAATTATCATTTCTTCCGTTTATTAATTTGTTTTTATTTATTAATTTTTAAGTAGTATTATTTTTTATTTAAATAAACGTTTAACAAATGTAGGAATATTTTTAATGTAAATTAAAATGCTTTAAAATATCGATCTATCAGAGCATACTTATTTAATTTGCGATTGTAAAATTATTGGTTAGATATCCCACGTTATCAAGTTTGTCGTATGTTGTGGCGCCCCTCTTCGTAGTCTTTCTTTGTTATTTCAAATGCTATTTACCCCCTTCTCATCTTGTTCATTGTTTATTTATAATCGTGAGTCACAAAGGTGAAGTCTCATCACCCCATCTCTGAGTAAATGAGTCGTTACTTTGTATATTTATTTTTTTTCTCGTTTTGTTGTAACAATTTTACATCATTAAATGCTCTTTCTTTTTTAAGCGCTTGATTTATTTTCACATTTAGAGATTAATAGGAGAACCATATAAAGCTATTTAAAAAATAATAATGTTTTTGTATCATATAATGCTAATATAGATTATAAATATTGTTCTTGCGATTGCTCCTCCTATATTTAAAAGTGTCTAATGTTAAGCCATTGTCAAAATCCGATTTAATAAACGTTAAAATCAGTATCGATAAAATCTGAAGTTTGAAGCGATAAGTTTAAACCACCCTAATAAACCTTATATGTTTGAAGGGTTTCGTTGATAAAAGGAAAACCAATAAAAGGAAACCCTTATAGTTTCGTTCCTGTGCCTGTCTGTCTGCCACTCTGTAGGGTTCCAACCACTTTTGAATCAAAAGAGATAAACACATGAAACTTTGTTGTATTAAAGATCGTTTTGATGCGCGCACAGGAAAATATAGTGAACTCAAAAGTATCAACTATTCAAATTCAGAATGGAGGATAATTTATGTCACGCGATTTTTTTTTTTTTTTTTTTGAAATTTCTTGTGGGGTATCAAATGAAATGGATTGAAGAATAGATTACAAAAATATAAAATCACAGGGAAGTACTTGCGTCCAAGTACTTTTTAAGGGTTTCGTAGATGATTAAGCATACCCGTTATGTAATTACGATTTTTCTTCTTTAACTTCAAGGGTCCCTGGTTCGATCCCCTGGGGGTTCACAATGATTTTATCGGTAATAATGACTAAATAAATTACATTTTTTCAGAATATTTTCAACGCTCCGCCATATGGTATAACCATGAATTATTTCGAAATTTTAGGACCAGCCGTTATATAGTGGTTGGGGGGGGGGGAATTTTTGGTTGGTATATTTTGATTTATTTTACCAATAAGGAAAGCATAATTTAAAAAAGCATTTATATATATATTTGTAACCTACTATTCAGCAGCTTTCACTTTTTTGCGAATTGAGCATGCGCAATTCTGCATATACAATTAACGATTCGGGCCCTATGAACCAAAGAGCGACGGACAGACGGGCACATCACCCTCAGCATAAGGGTTTTGAGAAGTATCTGTTAAACCCTAAATAAACTTGTGGATAGTGTTGAATTTTTCATGCCATTTTGTAAGAATCATCAACATTCTGCGTACACCTTCCCAAAAATTATATTTCTGCTATTAGTAAGAATTAAAAAAAATATGCTACTTGTGCGGTCTGCTGGGCAATAGACAAAATTAGATTAGCAATTTAATCTGATTAACTGGGAATCCAAAATGGCGGATAATTCATGTAACGGGATATTTAAAAAAAAAACAAAAACTTTTAGTGGGGTATCAAATGAAAGCTTATATTACAAATATATATTAACATTTTTAAAAATTGTATTTCTTATTGTATTTTTATTATTCGAAATATACCAAAAATAAAATTACCCCCTCCCAACTACCCTACAACGTCTATTCTTAAAATGTTAGTAATTCATGCTAATACCTTCATTGGTAGGCCAATGAAAATTTCCGGAAAAAATTGTATTTATATATTATTTGTTATTACCGATAAAAAACATTGTGACCCCTCGGGACGACCACAGAGGGAAAGAGTAGATAGATTACAAAAATATATAACACTTTTTTCACAATTTTGTCAAAAGAATCTTCATTTAATTGTTTTTAATGATCACTGACGATGCTTAAGTACTCTATGCACAGAACCTGTGGTCGTAGTGGAATTATGTGGTGTATTTTTTATCTGTTTAACGTTCATTTTTTTTTTTTTTTTGTTGTCATGATATTGTTTTCTCATTAATTACTTACTGTTACTATACGAATCGACGATTATTTATTTGATTGCCCATTTTTCTTTAAGTGAATAACAATGCTTTTGCATTGTGTAATTGAAGAGTCTTTTTAAAATTGAACACTTTATTTTGAAAAAGTGATTACTGAAAGTGAAATGATTTTTTTTTTAATTAGGGTCCGTAGGCAAAACCAAGGACCCTTATATTTTCCTGCGTGTGTCTGTCCGGCCGTCCTGTCGCATGCTCCCACGGCTACACTTTTCGTCCGATCACTTTGAAATTTTGCATGTATGTGTCTTGTACCTCCCCACATATTTTAAAAATATAGCGACTTAAAAAAAATATTTTTCAAAAAAATTAGGGTAAAAAAACTTAAGGGTTAAATTTTTTTTTTTTTTCGACACCGTGAGGGGTATCATATGAAAGGGTACGTCGAGCTGATTACAAAAATATATAATTCTTTGGTTATAACTTAGATAGGGCGAGCGTAGGCAAGTTTGAAGTGGGTGTGAAACGTGTCCCCCCTCTCTATCTCGCTTATGTGATGTGCAAAAAATATGAAAAAATTCCTGAACATTCTTTGACCAAAAGTAAAGATACCACTTTTTGGAAATTCCGAAAAAAATATTATTTTATTTTTTATTGACAAAATACGTTTTTTATAACTTTGATCTTTTCGATGTATTTATATGGTTGTAGTCCAGTTCTGTGGCAAAAAAATACTTTATCAGAAGTTTGTTTATGTGTTTTGAGAATATCAGACCCATAGGATAGTTCAAAGTAAGCTTTTTAGCATTTTAAAAAACACCATCAATAGGGTACTACTTAAACTATACATTGTGGCCTACGGACCCTCGCTGTGTGCTGACTAGCACACACTTGACCTGTTTATTTAATTTTATGTGAAGAGTCGAAGAGGCAAATAATTTTTTAATCTACTTATGGAATCATTCTTTTACTTTTTTCCTTTCCTATCTACTTAATATATTATTATTTACTTTAGTTGTATTATTTACCCTTTTAAATTATGGATAGCACATACCCATTAACAAATTGATGCCATTATGTGTTTATATTTATAGTATTTAGATAAATATAGATTGCCAAATTGATGTACATTATTAATATATTTTGAAACGCTTCAAATTGAATACATATTTTAAATTATTACTATTATTATTGCGAACATAACATTTTACTTTTTCCGTCTTCTACCTATTCTTTATCATAACTATTCAATGACAATTTCGATTATCGTTATCATTTCATCATAGCAAATAAATTTGCTTTTGCTTTCGAGGTTATAAATTATAATTAGTAATTTAACTGTACTCTTTCTGCAAACACATTACGTTACGTTGTACCTAATTAAGTAAATACTTTAAGAAACGAAAACCTTTTGCTTTTGTCTTTTTTTTTCTTTTTCTTTTTTTACATTCACTTTACCCTAGTAATTATTAATAAATTTATTAGTTAGGTGAGGTAATTGTCTCTTATTATTATGATATTATGACTTTGGCATGATTATAAAAAATGTCCTAGACCTTGTCTTGGTACGTAATAGTTTGAAGTTACACCTGAATGAATCCATGTGTGTTGTCATTCAGCCCATTTCAAAACAAATATTAAAACTATAGAAGTGAAAATAGACACGAAATTAAAGGGGATTGAAAATATTCCAAGGAATTACCGTATAAATAATGAGGATATTATAAATCTATGTTTAATTAAATTTAAATTAAGAAGGGGACGAAACCAAAAATAAACATACTATTAATTATAAAATGTTTCCTAAATTATGCTTAATGTTTTTGGTTAAATATAATATATAATCTAAGTTATTATATATAAAAATTCGCAACCGGTCTTGCTCGGAAGGCCGTGGATCTTTCAAATTCGTGTTTATGTTTTGATGCTGCCACAAAATTATACGAAACTGAAGAACATTTTAAAGAATTTTATAAATTATTTATTTAAACACAAATGTTTAAGGTCCAAGGGATAATACAAACGCCATCTCTTAAAAAAAGTATATAATATGTCGCCACCTCATTCGGCTTTTCGAGTAATGTTAGAAAATGTATACTGATTGAAGCCCCGCTGTTACAAAACCAGTAATATTATTATAATATATATACATACTATGATGCGTTTAATTAAAATAACCAGAATCAATTAATAACATTTTATTCCGAGCATTAGCATATGCTGCTGCCTTTGTGTTTAACTGATAGTGACTTGGCTCTGCATTTTTATAGGCTGTGACGTTTTCATTTTATTTAAAGACGTAATTAGTTTTACTGTTTTAAATCCTACATACCTAATATATCATATGAAAAAATGTGATAAAACACGATTTATTCAAAAACAAAAAAAAATTAAATTAAAAAATAAAATTAAAACTTGAGTGAGATATCATGAATTTTTAATTGGTAAATAATAGTTGAATGAGTTAAAAGTAGGAAATCACAGGTGTCCGACTCTTTATAAAAATGAGTGATCACGTTTAAAAATTATGTTTGTTGAATAATTTTGTAGGACGGAACGGCATGAGTCGAGCCTGTATATAATGGTCGGAGAGTTCAGCCAAGCGTATATCATTTTCCAAGCTCAAATGATCCCGTCTTGTTTACGGTACCGCAACTTCTTCCTACTGGATTCAGTGCTTCGCTTCCCTTCATCCCTACTTTGTATAGTTTAATTTTCATAAAACTTGCCGCTTTAATTATTCTTAACCTTCACCTTCTTTTAAAGCTATTGATTCGAAAATTTTACTGAAACATTTTAGTAGTTTATTGCATCAGAATTAGACATTATTTACTAAACCATTCAAACCCCTAAATAGATGGTTAACTACTCTTCATCCAATACTTCGATTATATTTTATTATTTCGGTTTGATTGTTTATCTCTATTCTTTAAAAATATGAGTATGAAAAATGTTACATTATATAAACAAAATAGAAAATCAACAAAATAAACAAAAACGAAAAAACAAACTAGAATAAACAAAATAGAAAATCAACTGATTCTTAAAAAAAAACTTTAGTTTAAACTTTAGTTTACTTTCTTAAAAGAAAGTAATTAGTTTAAAGCCATTAAAGTTAAGGGCGTGGGTTTTTATTATGAATATCCATAAAGTAATACAGAATTATTGTATAAAAATCGAGCATTATATTAGCCAATATTCATTAGAGACCGGGTTTTATCAATATAAATTCCATCATCAGCGAAATAAAGTTATCGAAAGCGGGGGGGGGGGAGCACTTGTCCCTGTGTGTTAAATTAAACATTGGTGGCATTTTTTGTTTATACATCGTTGGCGGGGGCGCGAATACCGGCTTAGCCTTAGACGCTGAATACCCTATCCGGATTAAATGTTAGTAAGTATAGTGTATTTATACAAAAAAAACAAAAAAAAAAACTAAGGAATAATTATTTTGCTCTTTGTGTCAATTTTTTCACTATTTATCACTTTTGTTCACTGGGAGAAAGTTCCAAAACAAATACTATTCTCTAAATAATTATGTTTCCCTCGAGCAATTTCAGTGCTGTGATAAGTGAATGAGACACCGAATAGTATCAACAAATATGTCATAACGTAACCCAGGGACAGGGAATGGGAAAACTACGTGCCATAAGTCATCCTTCAATGTGAGTATCAATGTCAAAATAACAAAGAGTCTAGATTACGAATCATGCTTTTTTTCTCGCCATAACTCTAATTTATATGGTAGCCAGGGACAACAAGATGGTTTTCCGGACAAATTATTTTAGTGGTTTTGTATACAATCTCAGGAAATTATTCCATTTAACTTAACGATCGTACTTTTTACTTTCTCATATAAAGAGAAAGTATTGTGATGGTGTGAAAATTCGATTTTGATGGATTTACACGTTTTAAGGTCCCTTGAGTCCAAAAAAGTGGTTTTTAAAAAATGACTTGCCTCGGACCGATTTTTTTATTTGGTTATTTTTATGGAATGCAATTACAATTTTTGTCAGTAAGTTAATAGTACTTTTTATGAAATTAGTAATAAGTCTTGAGTATTTTATTGTTCGTTATTTTTTTCCAATATTTATTTTGGTCCCAGAAAATGTCGTGTAAAAATGCCAGCCAGCTCTTACGCAATTTTTGTTAATTAATAATTGCCTTTCTCTATAGATCAAGGATAGCCTTCTTTATTTGTAAATTTTTAATTAGGCGGGTAGGATCACACGATTATTTACTTTTTAGGAATAATGATTCCTCTTCTTCCACCGATTATGTGTATTTCTTCAGTGTGATGTCTTGCAGCAAGAATGGCCTTATTTGGACCTCAAGTATTTAAACCCACTTTGAACTTAAATGTGCTTGCTTCTAAATTGCATGTGGTACATATATCATAAAATATGTATATGTATATTATTCTACAAGTTATAGTGTATTGTTTCACATGTATAATCGTATGAGTAAGAGTTAGGTCTACCTTGGATTTAAGGAGCCAGGTGTAGACATAGAAAAGGTATATGTAGGTTGTCGCTTGGTGAAGGCTCCTGTTTGTGTCGGTTCAGATTAGATAAGAATTGTAAATATTGTCACTAGAAGTGAAAAGAGCCTAGAGCTCTATGTTCCGTGCCAAGGTTCCATCAGGCCCCAGCTACTCAATCTCCTCAATCTCACCATATATATTTCTAGGTTTTATCCATAGTTAGCATGCTGTAGAATCACTGTACTACTTACAATAGCATCAGCATTCGAGCAAATAGACATCACCCCTCTTTAGACCTGTAGATAAGTTTTTTTGTTTTTTCTGTTTACTAGTAACGTAGGGTTTAAATAGTTGTTCTTGATAGACCAACTAAATAAAGCACAAGATATTGTTTTTTATTAAAAAAAAAAAAAAATAGTATATTAAATTACCCTATAATATTTGCTAGATATTTCATGCTATTGACATGATCGATGACACCTTTCATTTGAAATTTGAATGATTACCTTGGCTTTTTAGACTCAAATGAGTTCCAGAACTCCTAACTGCACTCACTACTTTTAAGTTAACTCAAATGTTTATTAGTTGTTGAATGATTATGTCTGTTATTTGTGGTATTAAAATAAGGAAAGCATGTAGTTTATAATAACTTATGAATTAGGCTTCTAGAGGGCCCTCTTCATATTTACTCTATAGGTGGTAGTTTAGGTGTTTTGTCCCTATGGTTGAAGCAAAACATTTTCGACGCTTGAGTAATTACTTCAAAGTAAATCTCAGCCGGTAATTATTTTTATATATATTTAGTTTATTTGGAAAAGGATATGAGCCAGTTATTTTTGGGGCATTATTCGATGTATGTAAGTAGCTCCAAATATTTACCTGTATATAGGTACAACTAACTTAGAGTGTTCCTGAATTAACCACTGACAACTGACAATTGCAACTATTATTAGCTCAATCAATTTTAGTGTGTAAGTAGAATATACAGTAATAATTCATTGTTTTGCATTTTGACCCGTTTTAACTTTTACCGTCAGTCTGGCAGTATCAAAAGCCATTGCAGCAAAATATAAATTAAACTTAGATTCGTTCTAAACCTGCTTTACGTTTTATTACAGCCTCTCTTCTAATACCATTTAACGGCAATGTCCTTACATTATACACAATATATGTATGTATATATATATATATATATATATATATATATATATATATATATATATATATATATATATATATATATATATATATATATATATATAAAGCTTTATACATTAAGCACCCGTAACTTCAGACAAGAAAAAAATAACTTTCACATTAGACGGAGTGTTGAAAGTAGAGTTATTAATAGGCAATTAGTTGGAGGTTTAGCCGCCTCCTTATATTGTCCCAGTATAAACTGTTTTTCAACTGAAGGTTGTTGTATAATGCGCCACTTCCTTGTATGTTGCGAACCAGCTATTGAAAGTTTAACTGGAGCAGATCTCAGGGGGAGAAAAAGCAGCTCGCTGTGGCTGTATTCTATTGTGTTGAACCACGGATTACAGTCTATGGGAAAATACCAACTATTCGCATCTCACTCAGCCCCCAAGCTTCATGACATTAACCTCAATACGCATTTCCTATACCTGATTTGCATGTTAACATGTTTGAAAGTCTTTAACTTTAAATGCTTAAAGATTTCTGAAAATATTTTATATTATTCAGTGATGGAATTTTCATTGAATAGTCAACATTTCACTGAAAGCATAAGGAAGTGCGTAGATGGTTGTTTTATCGAGAGTTTCTCATTGAAAACACTCAAAACAAACAAAAAAAACGAATACACTTAATCAGTTTATCGTCGGTTAACAATTATTAATATTCAATAACAGGCCGGTAGCCGGTATCGACGAGACACAGTGAAGGTTGTCTTCAACAGAATGATATATAACAACATTAAAAGGTGGAGGACATAGGTAAAATAAAACAAATTGTAGCATAATTTCATATCTGTACAATGATGACTGAACTATTTCATAACTGTAAAATGGTAACTGTACAATAGTAACTAACAATGCCTTAATTCTCCTTATTGTCATTTCGAATTTCATTCAATCCAAGTTGACAGGATTTTCAATCATTTCCCTCTTTGAAATTTTTAAAAACTAATGCTACTTTTGAGTGCCTCACTACCTGCTAAAAACTGATAACAATTAAACTGGTCGAAACACGTATTGTTTAAATATTTGTTAATCTAAGTGTTTCATTCATTTTAAGTCCATCATAAAGTTTGTCAAAAAACTAACTTTAGATAATATTTTATTTAGTAACATTTTCTTTGTAGTTACGTGCGTTTATTTAAGACTTTGGGTGAAGTCTTAAATACAGTGACGGATTAAGGTCTTGCCGGGCCCTAGGCCAAAGGTCAATTCCGGGCCCCCCTCCACTGACCCATGACACATTTGGATGATGTCAGTTAAAGAATTTCACATTAATTTTACTTTTTAATTAACAAATGTATTATCCACTAACTATTTAACAAATTTGGCTAAGTCCTAGGTGCTTTATAGTTTCAAATTTGTCTATTGTTAAATCGTAGGCTTATTCATTTCATCATTTTCGATGTAAAATAATGATAAGTTACTCAGTTTTTCTTGGGCTAATTTATTTACTTGATTTTACTCTTTATAACACAGAAAAAAATCCCGTCAAGTACTTGCCAGCCAGTTACGAAAAGGGTTTCTTCGGTCATAAGAATTCATAAATACATTATTATTATTTTTAAACGAAAATATGTATAAAAAGTTCACTTTTAAGAAGCAAGGTGTACATATATTATCCTTATTCGAAGTTGGGTTAAAATGATACCCAACTTCGAATTTTCGAATAATAAAATATTAGGGGTCTTGAGTTACGGCCCCCTACATTTTTTAAAATTTGACTTTTTATATCAACTCTCGGAAATATCATTGGACCACAGAGATGCATATTTTTGCCTTAGTTTTAGGACCTGTCCTAATCCCGGTAGAAGAGGGGTCTTTATTTGCGTTTCGTTTTAATTTTTTCGGGGGTAAAATGGCCGCTATTTTGGAAACAAGATATATATTTGTGATCTACATCTCAGTACCTTTGAAAATTACCTCAGTACCTAACTTGAAAATTACAAAAAATATAAAATATTGCGATTTATTCGCAATTGATCGCAGATCGCAGAAATTTTGAGTGTTAAAAAAGCTTTATTTTCCTAGAAGCGATTCCAGCGATAGTCGCTGAGGACTCCTCTTCTGAGTTGGCATGTCGCGTTGAGCGTCTATCGCTGGAGTTGCGTCTTGGAAAATTTACCTTAAGTCCACAATAGATTTTCTGTTTTTGGGCAAAAAAGTTTAACTTATACCAAATTTCAAGTCTATAGCTTCAGTAAGGTCGGGAGATATACTCCAAGATGCGACGGACGGGCGGACGAACTACCAAAAGCATAAGGGTTTCTAGGACGACCTCGAAACCCTAAAAATATTGCTCTCCTGAAGCATTACTAATGGGGAGTGTTAAAATATATTCTTAATAAATTTTATATGTTAGGCAAAATTGATATTTTATTTTAATTAATAAAAAAAAGCATTTCAAGAGGGTTGCTTAAATTTTCGTCTTTAATCATAGAGAATAACTGAATAAATTCATCCTCTATTTCGATCATGTCGATGTCATTTTTGTATAATTCTTTTAAATTTTTAGTGTATCCAGATAGGTACAGTACATGAAGATAATTGTTCGAATATTATTAACAGTTTAGTGTCACACAATTTTTTTACATTCAAGTGTTTATTACTGCTTGAAAATTGTTTTTTTTTTTCAGTATATTCCAGCGATAAGTTGACTGAAGACTAAAAATATTTACTATGATAATAAAATATTTTACTCCTTGCAAGGAAACAGCGCAGCAGAATCTTCTGCTGAGCTGTTTCCAATTAGATTCAAAGAATGAGCCCGGCAGTTGGTCCTATCATTTCCTAATTGTTCTAGGTACTTTAAAATCACTTCTTCAATAGCCTCTCCTGTATTATTGGTAAAATCCAAATAAAATTTCCACTGGCTCTCCGTCTTTGTTTAAATATCTTAAAATAAATGTCAGTTGGTCGACATGAGTGACATCAGGCGTCAAATGGACAATTATAGAAAAATATTTTGCACTTATAACTTCGTTTGTTAAAGACTTCAAAAGTTCCTTGCCCATAATTTGAATGAATTCGTCGCAAAATTTTTTGCTATAAAATCGTCAAATTCCCTAGCTCCCCTGATCGCAAGATCACATTTTGATACAAATTTTATTGTTGCCACTACTCTCTGCAAAACCTTCCTCATTATAGTCTTTTTCTCAGTGGCGTAACTAACTAGTGGGGCCGCAATGCGGGCGGGCCCCCAGTGCCAGGGGGCCCCAAATCCAGAAAACAAAAATAAAAACCTCGTATCAACATCGATAGGGGCCTCTTTAGAGTATAACAAAATTTCATAGGGGCCATTCAGTTTTGAACACACAAGTCCTTTTTTTTTGCTCATCAATTTTCTTTGGGGTGAGGGGCCCCCCAAATAGATCTTGCGGGGGGCCCCAAATGCCATAGCTACGCCTCTGAGTCTTTTTCTATATCAGTATTCAATGCGCCCTTCAGATATGTTTCTTTGTATAAATATTTTGACAGAGTTAATATGATCTTTTGAATTTTCATGTATATTTACTCTGATTGGAGCATTTTTCCAATCCTTTGTTGATTTGAAAATACAAGTTGGAAATTTAAGCACTATACATTAGCCACTTCTTATCTGACTTGTTTTTATTATTTCTTATAATTTTTGTAAACATCCATGTTTCATTTTTTACAATTGTCATTCCCCTAATTTTAACTTAATCAATTTGTTTTTTGTTTTTTTATTGTTTTGTTATTTCTTCTTTTTTTCCGGGCCCCCGTCTGTTGCGGGCCCTAAGCATTGGCCTTGTTGGCCTAGGCCTTAATCCGTCACTGCTTAAATATTATATTATATTGAAGAATGAAACTTTAGGAAATTGTCGGACGCATGCCCGGGAAGGTTTCTGAGTTAGTAAAACTATGTTCCGATTTTGGTACACTGTGGTACGGGATACAAATGTCAAAGTAATGAATGGAAAATGCAAGAAAAATATTTCTATAATCTATATCTATCATCCGATTGCGATAAAACTTTGGGAAATAGTCGGACGCATGCCCGGGAAGGTTTCTGAGTTAGTAAAACAACGTTCCGATTCTGGTACACAGGGGTACAGGGTACATATGTCAAAGTAATGAAAACCCTTCATGATGCATATCGTTGAAAAGCTCTTTAAGAGTACAATAGGAGGGGGTAAAACAGGTAACATATTTCTATAATCTATAAATAAAAATGAATGTTGTTTATCGGTATGTCTCTTTATGCCAATATTGTATATTGTTCAAGTATATATTGCAAATTATTAAGTATATAAGGCAAAATTATTTAACTAAATAAACTATTTATTAGGGTTTTTAAAGGTAGCAGCTATTCATTTTTTGTGTTATTAATGTTTATAAGGTGATACGAAGTTCGCCTGGTCAGCTAGTAGACTATAAAAACTTCACTTATGTGAAGTATTTTCTCTGGAATAGAAATTCTATTTAATTCTTATTTTATATCCTGTATCTCTTTCTAATTTATCCACTGATTCTCTCACTGGATAAGTCATAAGCATGAAATGCGTTAGGACTTTCCTTGTAAGATGATTTTTAATTTTACAATAATTGTATACCTGTCAAAAGATTGTCACCAGGGCCATGCAAAAATGTTATTTTCAAGCATGTCACGAGTCACGAATGTGTATGACATACACGTAAAGGGCTTTTTGTATCCATGCTCTTAGTTTAGTGACCTTTGAAATGATTTGTAGCTGTGTTATCTGTTTCTTAGAGACTTCCTCTTAGTAATAATTGCAGCATACGCTAGCTCTTCTAATTTTTAGTGTTTTGTTATAATGTTCGATGTTCGGATATCCTTTGGGTAGGGGTTGTGCAGTTAAAGGCCATCCTGTCTCAAAGAACCATGGGCCCAGGTCTAGACGAGTACGTGATAAAGGGCTTTCAGAACCTGTTAGTTACGCTTCTTCAACCCTTCTGGTTCAATGCTAAACATCTTCTCTCATCTTACGGCTCATTAAAATCTATCATGCTTATCTTAACCCTGCCCTCAGACATCAAACAAAATGTTCTACCCTTGAAATATTTACATGAATCTTTTATATGATGCATCATTCTTTTGGGGTCATGTTCTTATATTTTTAACAAATAAGGTAACTGTTGACTTTATTTTAAAAAAAAAAACAAGTCAACAAGTATTTTAAAGATACTCGTCTGTTTGGTTGGTCTAATATGTGCTATTAAGAAGCAATATAATAACTACGGTTTTTTGTAAGGAGTTTTAAAACAGTATTGTATACCTATCCATTATTTTTCTTCCATCTTCAAAATGTTTCGAACACTATCTAAAAATAAAATGAGAATGTTAGATTAAATTATGGTATTCTTCGACTCAAAATTTGTTATTTCGTATTGCATAGTGTCCAAATGTTTCCTGAATTCCTGCAATGATTATCTGTTTTTAGAGTTTCGAGGTCATCCTAGAAACCTTTATGCTTTTGGTAGTTCGTCGTTCGTCCGTCGCATCTTGGAGTATATCTCACGACCTATTTGTTGCTAGAACTAGAGATTTAACATTTGGTATACAAGTCTTATTTTTTTGCCCAAAAAACAGATCGCAATATTTTAAATTTTTTGTAATTTTTGAATAGGGTCGCGTTTCCAAAATGACCACTATTCTACCCCGGAATTTATAAAACAAAAATCTCCTCGCTACCCCATAAGGACAGGTCCTAAAAATGAGGAAAAAAAAAATACATAAATAAACAGCTCTGTGGGTGATTGATATTTCCGGGAGTTAATATAAAAGAAGTCCAATTTTATCAATTTTAGAAGGCCGTAACTATGATGACTCAAAATTTTTATTTTTTTAATTTATGGAGAGGTATCACTTAAAGGTATTGAAATGTGGATTACAAATATATAGTTATATCGCGTTTCCTAAATGACGGCCATTTTACCCCCGAAATTATTAAAACAAAATGCAAAAAA
The DNA here is from genome assembly GCA_951217055.1 of Gerris lacustris. Classification (NCBI taxonomy): domain Eukaryota; kingdom Metazoa; phylum Arthropoda; class Insecta; order Hemiptera; family Gerridae; genus Gerris; species Gerris lacustris. Next base: position 50,131,310 of record OX578278.1, read on the forward strand.
GCCCCCCCCCCCCCTCGCTACCCCATAAGAACAAGTCCTAAACATGAGAAAACATACGTAAATATACATCTCTGTTGTCCAATAATATTTCCAGAAGTTAATATAAAAAACTTAAATTTTGGAAATTTTAGGTGGCCGTAACTATGGTGAATTTTTATTTTTTGTAATTTTTAATTTGGGTATCCTTTTTAAAGTATTGAAATGTAGATCACATATTGTATATTGCGTTTCTAAAAATGGCAGCCATAACCCCTAAAAGAACCAAATTAGTGCATACCTAAGATGCTAAAGGATAAAATATACACATACTTCTCTAAAGTCCAACTTTTTGTACATATTTTAGTTTTTTTTAAAAAAATTAAAAGTATGTATATATATAAAATATATATATATATATATATATATATATATATATATATATATATATATATATATATATATATATATATATATATATATATATATATACACAAAATAACGTAGGATATATGAATTTTTATGACCAAAGAAACCCTTTTGGTAGCTTGCTGGCAATTAATTGACGGGATTTTTGTCACTCGCTCTCCCTGGTATATTTCGCACGTACGGGATTATAGTTTATCCCATGAAGCACCAAAACAGCCATTTCACTCAACAGTAGTGGACTTGGTTCAAGGTAAATAGAGAATAGAGTAGAATTCTACTCTATATATCTTGGGCTAATAGGCATGTATAACGAACAAGTATTTTCTAACCTCGTTTTAAAAACGTTTATATAGAATCATCGACACGTTGCACATCGATCTTTAGTGTGGAAATATCACAACTGAGAATCTAATATAATAATAATAATATTATCTATATTTGTTGTATGGGGTTGATTACTGGGACTGTCTTAGTCCTTTTGAACTCAATTATCCCCAGTTCTTCACATCATCTAATGACATAATGTATTATATTTAATTTTAAGCTTCACAACCATAAACAAAAAATGTGGTAATGAGAAAGGATTATTTTATTTAAAATTAAAACATACCTATATAGGTTTACAAAACATTATCAGATGAGAATCGTACTGATTGTTACGTTATTATACGTAGGAAAAAAATATAGCGGCGTTAGTGAGAAACTTTTATCTTTAATTAGCATTATTACCACGCTTAAATTCTGCCAAAAACAGAAATTCATAATAAATTTTATGTTATCATTAGGCATTACCTATGTATTCACTTTGTTGTACACATATTTCTATTAAATAAAACTAATTCTTGTATGGCTTTTCAGGATTGATTGAATTTATATATTTTAATTGAACTTTAACCATAGCTTATCATCAACTTATGATCGCTAGACAGTCATTGAAATCGGTCGATACCGGCCTGTGTTTTATTTTATCAATTTTAATCTAGGAGTTCTATTTAAATGCGATAATGTTCCATAAAATATAACTAAAATACCTCGTCTTAAACTTATCGCACTTATTTGTAAAAAGAAAAACATTAATTTTATTATTTATATAGAAATACTTTTATTTATAAATATGTAACATTTAATTAAGAAACGTTAACGCCCTTGGTCAGTGACCGTCGGGGGGGGGGGGGGGGGGGGGAATTGTAATATTTAGTTAAACAAATAATTACCGATAATAACCTAGATTAGCTAGAAACCCTTATAATACATACCACATACCTGTATGTATTTATTATTATTATTTATTTACTTTTATTTTTTTAAATCTAATAGTTTAAGTTATGTTCTTAATGCCTTACCATCAGTCCCCAATGGTAGATTTCTGTTTAATGAATGATGTCGTCTGGTGTTTTAAAGTTAGTTGATCATTTTATTTTATTCCTTTTTGTCTTTTATCTCGCTGCAGACTTTTTGGTTTCACCATGAAGGACATGTTTAATTTGAAAAATGTTGTTTCCTTATTGTTTAAAATAACAAATTGTGTGTTCTGCCGGTTGCAAAAGGCCGATGGTTACCGACAAAGGCCGAGGTGGTTGCCTTGCCATGTTGAATGGAATGTTAATAGTAGGCAGCGTTAGCAAGCTTCCCTATTTAGGCATAGTTTTTTTTCTTCATCGGTTTTGAGTCTGAGTTAGTTGTCTTGTTTATTTGCCTTCCTGTTGTCTTGCAGCTGAAGCTGAAGGCCCCCGCTTCCTTCCCTATCCACAATACTTAAGTGATTAAAATCATCTGTGTCTCCTTTTTTTCAACAAAGAATTCTTTTTTGCCTCATTAAATTATATTAAAACTAGTGCGAGTAGTTATGTGAACAGTAGACCTCGCGTCTATATAAATATATATATATATATATATATATATATATATATATATATATATATATATATATATGTATATATATATATATATATATATATATATATATGTGTGTGTGTGTGTGTGTGTACATTGTACATAGGTTTTAATGACTTCAAGAAACATCCATGCCTAATTTCAAAAAAAGAAAAAAAATATTCTATGAAATTAAAAATAAATGAATAAACCATTTATATAGATTTTAAGGAACATTAATGCCAAATTTAAGAATATGACTGTGTACCTGTTGAAATTACAGACCAGACAGACGAAATGCCAAAATGGTTGAGTCTCAAATTAAAACAAAGACCTCGGGAGCGAGGTCAACTCAAGAGACTCAACTTGAGACTCGACTATTTGGCATTTCGTCTGACTGGTCTGTCACTTCTACAGGTACACAGTCATATACTTAAATTTGGCATGAATGTTCCTTAAAGTCATTTTACTGAAACAGAGGTCTCTGCAAAAACGAAATCTTTTAACATGAAATCTTTTTAACATTCTTTTTAACATGTAAGTAAGCTCAATCAAGCAGGCATGAAATCGTACTATCTTAAGCTGAAAGACACTACTCTTCAGTTGGAATCAATATGCAATTATAATATTTTTAAAAAATAGAAGCTTTATCAAAGAGCTATTTTTGTTTTGATTGTCCCTATATGCCTGCACCATTGAAACGGACTATTATCTCAGACTTATAATTATTTTTAACCTTTCTCAATGGTTTAATTATATTGTGTTACTTTTTTAAATTAATTGTCTGGTGTTAATACGGAAACAAAATATTTTGTCTTTTTTTAGTGATGCTCAAATCTATGCCTCGAGGATCTTCCCTTCTTGATACAATTATGTATACAACATTTCATCGAAATTATTTAATAGTTCAATGTCCTGTTGTCATAAACCACTTTTACTTAACTCAAAGAATCTTAAAACGTATAAATAAATTAAAATGTAACTGTTGTCAAATACTGCTTAGCTTCTAAGTAAAACTTTTGTTTAAACCATTATAAGACTTTGCCCGACATGCTTTTAGAGTGGAGGAGGGTACTATCATAATAAAAAAAACATTTATATTAAGCGAATCTGTTTTTCTGTTCCTTTTATTTTCTTATATTTATTGATTAAGTGATAAATCAATTACTTTTCATTTTTTGATGTTTTATATATTGCCTTTCTAATATAAGATCTATCTAATAGTATCTATTAAAAGTAATAATGATAAAAATAAATTGAGGGGTAGATGATCTTATTTAATATAGGCGTACAACATGTTATTAATTTGATTCAATATAAATTGCATTTTTTAATCTCTTATTTTTTTAGATATAGACTTCCGTTAAAAATTATCAGAAAGCAGTTAGGAAGTTATTGTTAAAATATTATCAAAAAATATATTGACTGATAAATCAATAAATTCAGAAATCGGTTTGACTATTTTTTTTTTTTTTTTTTTTTTTAATTAGGTGTGGGAATTAGATTTAGTATAAAAGTCCTTTTTTCTTGGATTTTTCTTAAATATTTGTTTATTGCTTATTTTATATTGTTTATACCTTAAGTGTTTCGTCAATAATATAATCACTCTTGTTTTTGTTTCTCTATTGATAGTTAATTTAGTTTTGATAAGAGAAATTATCTTGAAACGTTTCAAGTTTTATCGGTGCCCCTGTGATTAAAGGTTATATTTTTATTCTTTTAACAAAAGTAAAGCAAATTAAAGATCTTTTATCTTAAGTCTAGAAATGTAATGCAATATGATAAAATTTTTAGTTTATTCCATTTGAAACAAAAAAGAAGAAAATCGTTGTTCAGATAAATCATATTTTGTTTGGCGTATTTTTTGAACGAAGTTCCTTATGACACGTTCTGGAGCCCGGGAGTGAATCCGAAAAAAACGACCAAAATCACCGTCACAAAATAACCGTCATAAAATCACCGCCACAAAATCGCCGTCACGCAAAATCCGTCACGAAATCTACAGATGACGATAACTTGAGTGAAAGATCACCGAGTTAGATGAAATTTGGTACACATGTTCATTTTACCAATGCCCAGGCTGAGTTCGTCGGAAAACGTTATCCGCCCAAGCATTCACGCGCAACGCTCGCGTAAACGTAAGCTTTAAAAGACGGGAAAAAGTGTTATTAAGGATGCCCGTTACTTGACTTGTTTTGATTATTATTTTTGTTGTATATGTCAAAAATGTCACTTTGTTTTGTAAATAAATAAAATATAACCATGTAAAATTTCACCCTGATACAAGCAGATGCTGTAGAGTAGGGAAGAGATATATTTTAAATTACTTGGCCGGGTAGGTAGAAAACAGTCCTATTGCAATCCAAACTCCTTTAACAAACATATATATTTATAGTAAGACGCTTGCTTTAATTATACAAATAATGATTTTCTTTTAATTTTGCCTTAACTCTGCTAGGTACAAACGGTTCGTTACTTTTAATTTTGTCTCTTTTCTAACTCCGCCACGTATAAGTAGTTAGCAATGTATACGTACTTAGCAAGTGTGATTTTATAATTTATATTTAATGAAAAATGTAAGGAACTTCGTTCCTACCGGGTGTCCCGCGACACCACACGTATTTTTTTATTAAAACGTAGGGTTTTAGTCATGCAGAAATTATTGTGTTAACTTAAGGATGTTGATGAGTGTTCGGTCACATGGCGGAAGTCATGCAGTCAACTTTCTTTATAAATATGTTTGTTTGTTTTTTTAAATATTATCAAATTCGAGAAAGAAAGAATGTAATATAATCCATTCAAATATCAACTTTCTATTATTGCTTATTTTAATAGAGTACTATTGTTGGGGCGCAAAAATCCAAATACAGACAAGTTTTTAGGTCTCCTGAGTCCAACAAAGAGATTTTTGTTAATATTTTATCTGTGGCCATAGATAAAATTGATTAATCGTTATAGAAATAAAAATATATGTATATACAATTTTCTAATTGACGTATAATAATATTAAAAATATATTTAAAAATAAAGAATGATAATGGCGCGATATTTTGAAGGATTTACATGTTTTGAGGTCTCTTGGGGCTAAACTAGTGGTTTTTTATAGGATGTCCGTCTGCCGTCTGTAGTCAGTGCTGTGCAGAATTTTGGAGCCTAAACTACTGGGCCAATTTTGACGAAATTCGGCAAATAGGTTCAGAAAAATCATACCCCGAGGCAAAATAGTGAAATGAATTTAATATCCAAATTAAGGGCCGCAGTCCCTCAAAAAATTGTGTCCCTGAAAAAACTTTTAAAAAAATGATTTTTCGAAAACGGTTCTAACGATTTCGATTAAAAATCGTCTATAAATTGCGAATATAACTATTATATTCATATCTAACTATTACCATATAACATTTAAGTAATTCCCCAGGTAAAATGTGGTATCTATAAAAATAGATCTGCTATAAATAGTAAACAACCACCTGTTGAATACTTTTTAAATGTGTTAAAAAATGGATCAATTAAATGAGTTATTATGAGAATTAAATATATAGTATCAGTATGTATATGAGAAAGATTTTTTCGATCTATCTGATTGTTTTTTACTCCTTACGACGTTCAATTAATTGATTTATCCCTAGAGTCATGGATTGCGGAATGACATAATTCTCAATTATTATGGGCGATAACATCAGAAGGCGTTATTAACATTTTTGATCTACTTAAGAATATTTTCTGCCTGAGCATGAGCATATAACTGAACTGATCCACCATACTACAGATAATGTTTGTTACTGGTTTTAAATCTTATAAGTGTAATTCTCACTTTGTCATTCCGGAAGAGTACATGAGCATCATAACCACGCGGCTGAAGGACAAGTGGTCTATGAAGTAGGTTAGCCTTAAAATTCCGATAGACAAGATGATGTTGTCGTGAAGATGTGGGTGTGTAGCGGTTTTAGTTAAGATTGGTGCCATTGACGGCATCTAGTTGGCTTCATGCTTTGCCTTCTTTAGCCCGTGTCCAATCCATTACTCGGTCCCCCAGCTCTCCCTTATTAATTCTTCCCTTTGTATAACTGCACCTCAGTCTTCCACTCTCTCCCACTTCATTCCTTCCTCGTACCATCTTATTCCTCCATCCCTGTTTCTCAGACTTCGACGCAAATCAAACCTTCTTCCGTCGGTCGGTTTGTTGTTTTTTAAAGTTCTTTTTCCTCCAAGACATGATTATGAGTCACGGTGCGGCAGTCTTTTCAAGTTATGTCATTTGATCAGTCATCGAACATTGAAAATTAATTATTTTTTTCATAGATAGATGTTGGGTTCCTTCTTAAGATTCTTACAGTCAATCGGGGCCTTTTAAATTTTTATTAATAATGTTTTCACTCTTACATTTTAGTAAACTCTGTTTTAAATAAATATTAGCATTCTGGGTTCTTCAAAAGTGTCAAAAGCACACTTTTGCTCTTTAATTTCTAAAAAGTTATTCCCACAAATCTTGGTTCAAATAGTAACAACTAAATTTATAATTATATAAGTCAAATAAATCAAATATAAATTATACTTTAAAATCGTGGCATTATTCTATTATGTAAAACTTTCTATGAGGTGTAAAGACACCTCATAGAAAGTTTTTTTCTATAACTTATTACGCGTAGCTAACTTGATTCACATACCCTTATTATTATCCAATTGGCGTTATAGAGAAGAACTACATTTTTTACATTCTTTTGCTAAGAGGCGCAAAAAAATAAAACTTCTAAAAATATTCTTAAATCGCATTATTTCTACTGTTGGTTTGGAAGTTTTAAAATTTTTTAAATTGGTCAAAGTTTAAATAGAAAAGAGGTCTAAAAAAAGTATTTTAAGTCGTCACAGAGGAAACAAAACTTCATAAAGCTTCGAGAATCCTAGATTGTTAAATGGTTATTCGTCATACAACCTCTAAAGAAGTCGTTTATATCCTGCCCTTTTTACTTTCTCATATAAAGAGAAAGTATTGTGATGGCGCGAAAATTCGATTTTGAGATTTTGATGGATTTACACGTTTTGAGGTCCCCTGAGTCCAAAAAGTTTTTTAAAAAATGTTTTTCTGTCGTCTGTGCAGATGCCTGGAGGCTAAACTACTGGGCTTATTTTGACGAAATTTGGCAAATTATACCCCGAAGCGAAATCAAGAAATTAATTTTAGCTCTAAATTTGGGGGCGCTACCCCCCAAAAACTCTGAAAAACATGAGAAAAAAAATATTTCTCGAAAACGGTTCTGACGATTTTGATAAAAAAATTCTAAAATGTAGTCCATTTGAATACGAATCCAACGATATAAGCCGTTTTCCCGGGAAAAGTCTAGTTCCTGGGAAATTAGCTTAAAACGCGGACAGAGAGAGCCCGGGTTCGATTCCCCAGGAGAAGTTATTTTTATGATAAATTGTGATGAAATGTTGAATAATATTTAAATGTACATTCGGTAACTAATAAATGGAAACACTGGGCTAAGTAATTATACACTTATATGAGAAAGTTTGTCTGAGTTGTCTCGGACCGATAATAACTGTCTTTTCTTTATTTAGATTATTTCATTTGTGTAAGTCATTATTAATAAGGAATTATTTGTCTTTTAAAAAGTATTAATATTTTGAATTATACTATAGAGAAAAAGAATTACTGTTATGAAATTTCTATTATAATTTATTTTAAATAAAAAACGATTATGAAGATGTGTGGTTTAATGAAATGCTCCATTTCATATGACCGCTTTTTTAAGACCTTCTTTTACTATTAGGGTCTTTTTGGGTACAACCCCTCCGGGAGTGTTTTTATTTCCAAAACACTTCCTTAATGAAATAATGAGAGGGCGTCGACCTCTAGGCACTGTACACATATAATTGTTTAAAAATAAACTTACCCAATGCAATCCTTTTTAATCTTGTAAATATGCGTACGTCTGAAAATCCTTTTATTACTTTCTCATATAAAGAGAAAGTATTGGGATGGCGCGAAAATTCGATTTTCAAATTTTGATGAATTTACACGTTTTAAGGTTCCTTGAGTCCAAAAAAATGTCTGTCTGTCGTCTGTGCAGACGCCAGGAGCTTAAAATACCGGGCCGATTTTGACGAAATTTGGCATACTTGTTCAGAAAAATCATTCCCTAAGGTGAAATAGAGAAATGAATTTTAGCTCCAAATTTGGGGGCGCTACCCCCCAAAAACTCTGAAAAATCGTGGAAAAAAATTATTTCTCGAAAACGGTTCCGACCAATTTGATTAAACATTTCTAAAATGTAGTCCATTTAAATACGAATCTAACGATATAAACCGTTTTCCCGGGAAAAATCTAGTTCCGGAGAAAATAGCTTAAAACGCGGACGGAGAGAGCACGGGTTCGATTCCCCGCTCTGGGAAGTTATTTTTATGGTAAATTTTGATATAATTTTCAATAATAATTAAACGTACTTACGAAAACTAATAAATGGAAAACATTGGCTAAGTAATTATGAACTCGTATTTGAAAAAGTTTGTCTGAGTTGTCTCGGACCGATTTTTTTTTCTTTGTATCATTCATAAATTTATTTGTAATATTGATTATTATAATATGCAAGTATAAATTACATATAAGGTTTGTCATGAAATTAACTAATTTTAAAAAGCGAAAAAGGGGCTAACCTTTATTAATTGGTTATTTGCTTTTATTAATAACTTATAAATTATTTAATAAGCTAATGTAACGAATTTTAAAGATTAAATATTCTTTATTTCATTGTCTTAATATTTAATCTAAAGATTAAATTGTCTGATAAAATATTCTTTAAACCTTAACCGATGAAATGGATTTAGTTTTACTGCGTTAGCTTTAGTTTCCGTGTTAGTTTTCTGTTTTTACTGGTCTTATATTTTCTTTGCTTTGTAAGTTTCATCGCACATTTCCGTTTCCCCAATTTTGACTACTTCCCGTGATTCAATCTTCCCCAAATTTTGCACATAGATACAACTAAGGTAAAGAATACAGAAACCAAAAACAAAAAAACAAAAAACAAAATGGCGTCAAATTTATTTGCTTTTTAAGTTTCATCGCACACCTATTACCCCAATTTTGAACCACTTACCGTCATTCAATCTTCCCTAAATTTTGCACATAGATACAACTAAGGTAAAGAATACAGAATCCAAAAAAAAAAAAAAAAAAAAAATGGCGTCAAATTTATTTGCTTTTCAAGTTTCATCGCACACCTATTACCCCAATTTTGAACCACTTACCGTCATTTAATCTTCCCCAAATTTTGCACATAGATACAACTAAGGTAAAGAATACAGAAACAAAAAAAAAAAAAAAAAAAAAAAGGTTGAAAATAAGACTAGTTTTAAAAAATGGCATTTTTATATTAATTATTGAGTTAGTTGTTTGTCTAGTTTTAGTCTTCTTTTCCTACTGTTTCTTACAGTTAAAAATTTTACTTGTAAAGGCAACATCAGTTGCAGTTCAATGTATGTTAATATCAGTTTTAAGTATATAGTCCAGGAGATAGCGTGCAAAAAAGTGTCTGACTACCATCAAGCTAGAATTTTGTATATAAGTAAATGTTTTGGTAACTTTTAAGAATATGTGGTCGGCTAAGTTCGTTTGCGGGACATAGCTTGGCAATAGGCATTTGAAAAAAACAAAATGGTGGAGAGCGGCCATGTCCTGCCCTGTTTGGTGGACATTGTGATTTTCATGATCCTGAGTACGAAATTAGTTAGTAGACAAAAAATCAAGTTGATGATGGTTCGTCACTTAATAGGTTAGATCATTGGTTCCCAAAGTGGGGGGCGCGCCCCCCAAGGGAGGCGTGAAGACAAGTCAAGGGGGGCGTAGGACCTCGAGATCGAGATAGCTTTGCCGTCCGATGTGATTATATAAAAATCCAAATATCAAACCAGTTGGAGAACCTCACTGACGAATCCAACAGTTACTTTCCTAACACATGTGATGACAACATTTACAAATTAACAATGGATCCTTTCAGTGTCAACATAGATTCCCTGCCCGAAACTCTTCAAGAACAAGCTTTAGAAGTAAAAAAGGTTCTGCTGCCGATTTTGATAAAATGGACAAATCGTCGTTTTGGGTTAAGTATTACAAAGTGTAGCTCAGTTTATCACAGCAAGCCTTTCGATTTTATTTACCTTTTTCAATTACTTATTTGTGCAAAAAAAAAAAAAAAAGCCCTGGGGCCCGACTCAGGCCAAAAACTCAGGCCACCGTAACAAAGTATTGCAACTAAGAGAAGTGACTCTAGACAAGGAAGTTTCTTATATTGACAACCTCATGGAAGAAATTATTAGTTTAAGAAACTTATTTAGTTCCATAATTGAAGAAGCTAAACTTGTAGCCAACGCTATGGCCAGCCAAATGCCAACAGAAACAGAGTTTTCTGAGAAGAGGAAGACAACAAGAAAACGTTGTCACGAAGAGACTTCTGATGAAGAATATGACCATCAGAACAGTAGCTCAGAGTCAAAAGAAGAGCGATTTAATAATTCTTAAAATAAATTAATATTTAATATTTATACGTTTTTATCAATTCTGAACCACTTTTATAAATAATATTTTTTGATACCATCAAAAATTAGTGTAGTGTACTCTTCGTCATATTTTAAAGTTTAAAAAAATACAGAACATCCTGTGCCAAAAATAAGCAGGAGTTTTTATAAAGAATGACTTTTTTTCGAAAACCCAAAAATTAGAAAATGTTTCCTTTCGGATACTCTATCTTGGGACACACTGTAGGTATATTTTTAACGACAGCAGTCTACTTGTATTTTACTACGTTTTTATTAGCTCAGAACACGATGACAATGCATTAATTTAATACTTTTAGCCATCTTTCAGCAGAATTTAATTAGTTTTCAGCAAATTTTGCTGTGCGGAAAGTTAGTTCGGAATAAATCCGCAAGTTATTTTATTTGTTTTGTCATATATCCAATATTTACGCAATCTTCATTTTGACGGGTCTCAAATTTGTGATAGATAAACATTGGAATGACAGCAAAACAGGAAATATCGATTATATTATTTATCGATTATATTATTTCAAATATATCGATGGCACGGTTTAGATTTGGTGTTGGGGAGATCCTTTGTACAAAGATTTATCCTTTTATAGGTTTAAGATCAGCTCTCTGGATGGTTGTCATGAGAAGTAAATTATGTGAAGTTTTTTTATTTGAAAAAACTTTATTTTATGTGAAAGTAAATAAATTCGGAACTATTTTTTTTTTCACTAACATTATATATTATATAACAATAACAATTATATTATCAACATTACATACGATTCAACATAAAAATTAAAAACGTAGTATATTAAAAGTTCTTTTTATCTTGAAATTTTTAGAATATAAATGTCTTTGACTAAATAACTACTAGTTACTAGTGATGCGGTGCATAAAGAATTCGCGTAGAATCTAGAAATTGTATGTAAATAAATTTAAAGTAAGAAAAAACACTCAAAAGAAGATTATATGGTTAAAAAGGCCCGTTTACACTTTGATTAGTGCGAGTGCAAGTGTTTAGTGTAAGTGTGTGTGTGTGTGATTGTGTTCAGTTAGACTTGCACTGTTTAGTGGATCTGCGAGTAGGCCCCCCCCCCCACTCCAACCTAGATGTCAGGGTTTTTTTATTGCTTCCGAGCTTACCGAAGGTAACGGAAGCATTGTGTTCACTTTTGAGAACGAAAAACTTTTATGCCTCCGATTTTAAAAATTCCAAGACAGAAATCCGTGTCAGGCATCAGGGAACATTTTTGGTCTCGTGTCTGTCTGTCTGTCTGTCTGTCTGTCGGTCTGTGTGTCCGCGAATTATGAAACGTGCGACGATAACTTGAGTAAATGTCAACAGATTTTGATGAAATTTGGTAGACATGTTCATTTCACCAATGCCCAGGACGAGTTCGTTGGACAACGTTATCCGTCCAAGCGTTCACGAGCAACGCTCGTGTAAACGTGAACTTTAAATTTAAAATTGGAATTTTAGGTCGGGAAAAAAAATCTAACTTCATCTATTCAACGAGACAAACATTTTTTTTAAATACAATTTTTCAGTAAAACCAACAGCGACACCGCTATGAAGTGTTAAAGATCGCTAAAACTATTAATAGTTTTTTACACAATAAACATGATAGCAATAAAGTACATGATAGGATGCGAGGAAGCTATGTGCCACACTAATTGGCAGTCTATTTTTTAATTATAATTTAAAAGTCTAATATTTAATTTATTAGTCAAAAAACTGTCACAATGTGTCAAAAATCAACGAAACAATACCCCTACCACAAAAAAAAAAATGTTTAATAAAATATAAAATTTTCCTCAAAATAAAACTAAATCCTAATCACTTGCTAAACACAATTAAACACTACTAAACACTAATCTCTCGCACTAATAAAAGTGTAAACGAGGTAAAGTGTAATCAAACACTCATATTTGGGATTGAAATATGAGTGGGGGGGGGGGGGGGGTATTGTTGAGACCGAAAGGGGTTCTTACAAAATATTTGCCTAGGGGCCCGGAATTCGTTTGGGTGGGCCTGATCGACCCGTTCACTATTACATTGAGTAATGAATACCGACGTTTTTGTCATATTTTAAGCATTGCTGATAGCTAGCTTACAATGTTGAGGTTTAGGACATTTTAATAATTATTTATAATGTAGCAAGCAGCGATCATAGAATCCTAAAACGGAAAGATTTCCAACTCCCCTCTTTATCTACCTGTGTTAGACTACTAGCGCTCCACGGGAATTCCGGTTAATATTGTAACTATATCTTTTAAACCATTCAAAATATTTTGAATTTTTTTAATTCAAAGAAATAAATTTATAAATTAATTTGTCAATTTACTAGATTCGAACCCGGGAACTTTCTCATTCTGAGCTATCGCGCATCTCATTCGGCCACCGAGGCTGTTTATTTATTTGTATTGTTTATTTACAAAATAGTACAAATGTCAAAAGATCATAAGTAGTTTACAATTTTAACCACCATATTCTCGTGGAGCGCTAGTGCTCTTACACCTCTAGAATACTGGAGTTGGATACCCATGGTAGCAAGTAATGTCAAGTATTATTTATTAACTTGACATTCCTTGTCAGCATCAATCTGTATTGTTTGAGTTTTCATATTGTGAGGTTCAATTAAATTCTCTATTCGTTTTTCAATAATAGTCTTTGTGTAATTATAATAGGTCATACTTTAATTTACAAGAGTCGTTAGTAACTAACGGCCAACGAAATGCAGTTGTATAGAATGTAACGGAAGCATTGTGACCATTCTGAAGGACGAACTGTTTTATGTCTTCAAATTCAAAACTTAGAGAGATCCTTTTTTTCATCAGGGAACATTTTCGGTCTCGTATGTGTCCATCACCATTTGGCGAACAACCATATCTTAAAATCTACTCGTCCGATTATAGTAAAATTTGGATGGTAGGTCACAATTAATTAGCCCACTGTTTGTCCCATCTGATCTGCTTGTCCGTCTTGATATTGCATAAAAATAGATGCGACCCTACTTGGAGTCGAAACCTGACCAAACAACCACACTTTCAATTCCCAATGGGATCACATTAATTTATACTCATGTAACCTTTCGTTCAATAATAGGACGCAAGGAAGCTTTATGACAGTAATTGGCAAACTAATTTACTAGTGATGCGCTGCATATAGAACTCGCGTAGAATTGTGCCTTTATATCAGCCATACTATGTTTTCAATATAACTACCAGGATAATATTTCGGTTAAAACATTAAATATTCTTAATCAACCTGAAAATAGCTTTAAAATTATGTTATGTAATATGCCATCTAAGTTTGATCTTACTTCTTAACACCCTTATTTTGTTGCAACGCCATATTTGTTGCAAAACTTTTTTGATCATATTTAATGTTTATTTCCTACTCTTCAAGACCTTTAAAACTATGTATGACATGTCGCGGACTACATTCATATTATTTAAAGTCGTCTGTAATATTGACCGCAATCTTAAATTTAAAGTGTCAAAAATACTCAGATGTTGTGAAACGAATTTCGTACTAACTCGCTAGTACTGGATAGAAAAAAAATTTCCTTGCATTTGTAGATAATCACTAATTAGTAAAGTTATTAAAGGCTCGCTACACTCGCCTGTTTGCAGCAATATTTATTGAATAAAATAATTGCAGGCTCGCTAGGCTCGCCTGTTTTACAGCCTTTGTAAAAAATCTTTATTTAATAAGGTTATTGCAGGCTCGCTACGCTCGCCTGTTGTTACTGCATTGGAAGTTAATATTTATTAAATAATGTTATTGCAGGCTCGCTACGCTCGCCTGTTTGTATTGCATTATTAGTTAATTTCTGATAAAAAGTCATTGCAGGCTCGCTACGCTCGCCTGTTTGTACTGCATTATTAGTTAATATTTATTAAAAAAAATTCATTGCAGGCTCGCTACGCTCGCCTGTTTGAACTGCATTATTAGTTAATTTCTTATAAAAAGTCATTGCAGGCTCGCTACGCTCGCCTGTTTGTACTGCATTATTAATTATAAAAAGTTATTGCAGGCTCGCTACGCTCGCCTGTTTGTACTGCATTTTAGTTAATATTTATTAAAAAAAGTTATTGCAGGCTCGCTACGCTCGCCTGTTTGTACTGCATTATTAGTTAATTTCTTATAAAGAGTCATTGCAGGCTCGCCTGTTTGTACTGCATTATTAATTCATTTCTTATAAAAAGTTATTGAAGGCTCGCTACGCTCGCCTGTTTGTACTGCATTATTAATTAATTTCTTATAAAAAGTCATTGCAGGCTCGCTACGCTCGCCTGTTTGGTCTGCGTTATTAGTTAATTTCTTATAAATAGTTGTTGCAGGCTCGCTACGCTCGCCAGGTTTTACAGCCTTTGTACAAACACATTATTTAATAAGATTATTGCAGGCTCGCTACGCTTGCCTGTTGTTGCAGCATTGGTAGTTAATATTTATTAAATAAAGTCATTGCAAGCTCGCCTGTTTGAACTGCATTATTGGCTAATTTCTTATAAAATGTTATTGCAGGCTCGCTGCGCTCGCCTGTTGGTACTGCGTTATTAGTTAATATTTATTAACTTAAATTATTGCAGGCTCGCTACGCTCGCCTGTTTATACATAGCTGTTTTGAAGACCTTTATTCAACACATATGCAGGCTCGCTGCCTAGACAGTAGAAAGCTGGGCTTTATCATATTTCCTTGCATTTGTAGACATCTTTATTTTAAAGTTTTTACAGCCTATCAAAGCGAGCCTATTTAATAAATGCATCTAGACATAAATTTGTAGAATAAACAGGCGAACTTATCGAGCCTTGTAAATGCTCTCTAGCAGGCGAGCGCAAATAGCCTTCTAGTTTATTCACGCTTTTCCTACTTTTAAAGACCTTTAAAACGATGTATAACATGCCATGCTGATTATAATATTTTTTTTAGTTGTCTACCATATTGGCCGCCATCTTCAAAATATCAAGTGTGAAATGTTAATAGTTACATAGTCCTCTTCTACATTTCAAGACCTTTAAATTAATATATAACATGTTATAAGGACTAACATTTTTTGATTTTTCGTCCAAACATATTGGCCGCCATCTTGAAAATATGAAGTGTCGAATTTAATTCGTTACATATCCTTTTCCTTCTTTTGAAGACCTTTAAAACGATATATAACAAATTATGCTGACTAAATATTTTTATTTTAGTCGTCCGCCATATTGGCCGCCATCTTGGAAATATGAAGTTTGGAATTTAATGCGTTACATATTCTTTTCCTTCTCTTAAAGACCTTTAAAACGATGTATAACACATTATGCTGACTAAACATTTTTATTTTAGTCGTCCGCCATATTGGCCGCCATCTTGGAAATGTTTAGTGTGGAATTTCCAAAAACTATACAGTTATGTCAAATTGTTAGAAGCACCTGTGTGCCAAATTTCGTTCAAATTGATCAATTTTTACGCCAGTTATCGTTGGACAAACAAACACACAAACACGCAAACACACAAACTTTTCAAATGCCAAGTCTCTGAAATGAAGAACTCACTGCGCTCGTTCAATTAAGGCAACTTTACTGTTGCCAGGTATAACAAAATTGAGTATACATATCTTGTATTCATGCTTCTCATTAAATGATATTTTAACTGAAAATGTTGCTATTTTTTTTAGTTTTCTTGGTTTAATATAAAAAAACGAAGTTGGTTTTATTTATATAATCGTTCTTATCAAATGCTGTGTACTCGAAATTTCAAGATATGATGGTTTCTCTAATATTTGTTGTGGGCCCTAAGGACCTGGAATTCCCATTTATCTTGTCTTTCCATTAAAGTTCCTGTTTACTTACCTATTGAAATTTTAAGCGCATGCTCGTGCATATTTGTTCGTTTACTTATATGGCCGAGGTTGAATGCGTGTTTGTTTCCTGTCTGCTGGGAGGGGAGTATACTGGAGGTTTTGACAAGTGAAGAACCCTGAGCCCGACTGGTTGAGTGAATGGAATCATTCTTTCTTGTATTCGCACATGACGTCAGTCCTGAAAGATTTAACTAAGCGTGCTCGCCTCCTTCTTAGCGCTTTCACCTCTCCTCCGAGGATTCATCATATTTAGAAATGCCGTTACCCTCGTGTCTTATTATTACTCTGTTCCTTTTATTTTTATATTAAATCTTCTTCCATGTCAAAATTAAAGTTTACTTCTTTCGTCAATGTACAACTATTTGGAAAAATATAAGTGAAAAGAGAAAATAATTTATTTATTGATGTTAATTACTGATAATTATTAAAAAAAAAAAACTTAAGGTCACTGCAGCCACTTATACTTAGATTCTGGTTATTTTTCATTTCTTTTCGGATAATAGCTTTTTTTCGAATTTCAGTATGAAAATAAGAAATAGCACTAAGAAGAAATAGCAAATTACAGCTTTACAATACATAGTTTGTATTGTAAATAATTTGATCTAAAGAAACCGTTTATTATTCAAGTTAATATAATCTCTCTCTCTGCATCTTAGTGGTTATGAGGGCAAATAGTGTTGAAAGATATTTGAAAAGGAAGAGGAAAAAGTCCTAAATAAATTATTGAAAGGACCGTGCAGGGTTATTGATATGGGTTGTACCCAATTGTAATCTATATTTATCCTCCTTAAGATTTACTTCTTCTCTTACTACTTGCTATTGTGCGTAACTCTCATACAATAATTATGATCTTTCGACAAACCTTTGAAAACAGATTCCTCTTCTAATCTATGTGGATAAGTTATGTAGGACTACCTACTGAGTGGACTGTTTCAGTATGATTAACACCTACACCAATTGAGCTATATTGTACCACATTTGGATTTTTCGTAGATATTTGGACTCCTGGATGTAGGCAAAGAGCCTGTTTACCTAATTAGGCTCGGAATGTTTGTCTTTGGATAGGTGAGAGTAACCACTCGTCGGCGCACATTGAGAGACAGCGCAGAGCATTTTTTTAACCCCAGAGCCAGGCAGGTCATTACTGGCCCATATGTGGCCTAGCCGACACATCTAGCGGCTCAATTCGCGCCCATCAAACCCATAAAGAGTTTGTGAAGTCCTTAAGGTTCATTGAAGGACTATTTACTTTGGAGATGTAAAATATAATTTTAAATCTCTTCCAATTTGAACATAATTAATCATTTAAACAGAAATATATAGAATTAAATAAATTAAAGTGGCGCATTTTTTGTTAGCATTCAAAGAGACCAGTTATTATCGGTTTGTTTATTTACGAGTTCTCCTTGAACTGATCCCCTGAACTTCTGACCTTTGATTTAATTTCTTTGAACACTTGACAACAATCCTTCCATTCATCTTTCTTCTTTTCTTTCTGACTTTAATTTATTATTTAATACTTATCTGGCATTTGAAATAAATCCTTGAGCTAATAATTTTTTTAAAATATATGACCGTGTAGTCTGTCTATATACTTTAAATAACAAAAGCTGCATACCTACAATTCCCAGTTATGACTTATTTATGTGATATGAAAATTTCCATATGAATTGTAATTCAGTATGCAGTATCCTACAACTTCAGGGGTCAGGGAGGAGGTGTTTGTGTTTATAACCTCAAGCTGTTTGTAATCTAACCCTATTATTAAATTAAGTTTTTTAAGAAACAAAGAGATTATTTATGGTTAGTGTAAGCTGACTATTAACGAAGAACGTTTTTTAAATCAAAAGGTTTTTTACACGCAAGTGACCTAGCTATTTGTTTAAATAAATTCCAAAATATTTTACTTTGTCATAGTAGTTAAGCTATGATAATGTTAAATATAGTATAGTTATTACAGGTTTAAACAAATTGAACGTTTTTTCTGATACTTAAGTTGATTCTTTCTAAACAAACTATTATTGGTATTATCTTAACAAACTATTATATGCGATATATACATGTATGTACGAACGATATACGATATATGTCGGTATATATACATGGGCGTAGCCAGGGGGGGGCAGGGGGGGGGCCATGCCCCCCCCCCCCCCCCTAGGACGGCTCAACTCTCAAAAAAAAATATGATTATTATACATATACAGGTTAAAATAAAAAATAAATAAATAAAAAGTAACAAAAATGCTGTATAATAATAATAATATATATATATATATATATATATATATATATATATATATATATATATATATATATATATATATATATATATTATTATTATTATTATACACCGCACAGGCACAGGGCCCGGCACAGGGGGCCCGGGGCCTCCCCCCAAAGCTAAAGACCTGAAATTTAAGCAATTGCAGTTTCACAGCAGATTTTAAAGTAATAGCGTTGTGATAGTAAAAAAAAATTAAATAAATATAATAAGTAATTATATACCTAGTTTTGCCCGACATTGTTTTGTTATTTGCCGTTAAAATCACGTCGTCCCCCCCCCCCCCCCAAAGCCAAAGACCTGAAATTTAAGTATGCAATTATGCAGCACATGTTCAAGTAATAGTGTTGTGATACCTATTAGAGAACTTTAAAAGTAAGAATAGAGTAGTAAAGAATTATTTTACTCTCATTTATAGAATTTTACATTGGAATAAGTGAGGTTGACACTGATTTGACAGTATTGTTCGAGATAATTATTTAGTTCAATTTGAACACCCACCGCGTTCCATACCTTGTCTTAGTGTTTCAAACCCTTTCTTCTAAACAATTCTTATTATTCTTACTACTGTTTATTTCCTAATATATCTTTCTATTATAACCTTACAAAAAGAAGTGAAATCCCAACAAAAACACTTATGTAAAAATAGCCAAGTCTCGCGTAAAAAGTTGTGATATCATAGGTGTAGTCAAGTTTCCCTCGTTCAAGTAAGTTCTACTATAAGTCTGATTTATCCAAGTAAATGAGGTGACAATCATCCCCCCCCCCCCTATTCTTTGTCCCTCACAAATACAAACTTTTCTTTTCCATATTAATCTACATGTTTAAATTTAAAAACATTTTCTGGCTTGGCAAATACGCAGCACAAAGAGGCTAAAATTAGATGAAGTGTCTTATACAGTTTTGTATCTTCGTGCTGCGACACTAAAATTAATCATTAAAATTTATTATTTGATTTGTTGTAGTTTAATAAGTTAGTGGAATCTATTATACTACGATAAAGAAAAAGATGAAAGGACTTACATTTAATATTATATAAATAATTAAGTTAATTACATTTATTAAGAAATTAGTTAAACTTACATATAGTATGCCATTTGTTGTGTTAAATTAAGATAACGCTGCGGTAGCCCATAAAAAGACCTTTTACTTTTTCTTCTGACAATCTGCTGATTTGAGGGGAATCCAGACGACCCCTTTTTTGCTCGTACTTTCATTGTTTAATATTAGAGAAATCTTTTATGGGAATGTGGATTAGATTTTGGACTGACCGTTGTTATTTAGATCTCATCTAAAATAATAATTGGAATGTTTCTAAACTTCATGTCAAACAATGTCTTTATGGGTTATAAAGATTTTTATATTGTACACATACAGCTATACACAAGTTAATATGATTAAAGAAGAGGAAGAGGGGATAGGGTGAAAACGCAACAATTTTTTTCGTCCTAATGGGCTGTATTTATCTCGAGTCGAGAGTTCAAGATCTCCTAGTATAAATAACCGAGCTCACCCTTATGACGAGCCAGGAATAAAGCCGCTGGACACGTGTCAGGGGCTCCTTGATTCTCCCCCATATACTCCTGGTAGGTGCGAGTAGTAAAGAACTCATTTTACACTAGATGAGCATCAGTTGCAAGGTCATCTCGCTTCACATGTTGCAGTTGGTTCCACTCCAAGTATTCGTGCGCCTTTATACAGGCTTCATCTGTCGTTTAGAAGAGCTTGCATCTTATTTTACTGACTATGACTTCTCTCTCCGCTAGGTCTAGTGGTACAGTTAGATGATCTATGTACGCTTACTATGTCACCTATTCTAGCATAGTGCTAAGTGCCATTTTGCTAATTTTTAATAAAACGAAGGCAGTTTCAATAGGCTAAAATTTTTTGAGTACAGTTATCTAACTTTCATTTTTACCAAAAATACTAGTGATGCCGTGCTTAAAGAACTCGCGCAAAGCAATTTGCATTTTTCTCTTATATCGGCCATACTTGTTTTCTATATGGCTAACTGGAAAAATGTTGGCTAAATGGAACAGTTATTGTTAATCTACCTGAAAAACGCATTAAAATTACACATAAGCATAAACTTTTTTAACACTTCGTTTCAAAATTCGGGAAAAATTAAATTTTTGTAATAATATGCCATGCTAACTAAAAACCATTATTCAAGATGGCGGCCATACTGGCGGCCATCTTGAAAATATATTTAGAGTGAAATTTCTAAAAACCATACAGTGGTCACAAATGCTGGGATTTGCCGCCGAATTTCGTTTAAAACGATCAATTTTTACGCCAGTTACCATTAAACTTAGGTACTAACAAACAAACTTTTCAAAGCCCAAGTCTCTGAAATGAGACATTCACTACGCTCGTTTAATTAACTTAGCAGGCTGTTATATCTATTCAGTGTTGCTATTGGAAGGAAAACTACACATTTATTTATTACAGCACAATAATAATTATTTGAATTATTAGTAATTTGAGTTATTCGTCCTCACGTCTGCTGCAACTGTGGTTACTAATAAATTAATAATAAAGTTAAAACAATTACCATTTAATAAATATGGAAGCAGGATCTTCAAATACTATCTCCATATTGTTCTAAATTCTAAAGAGACATGTGTTTGACATTAAATTTATTGCAAGTAGCATAAAATCCCCGAGAAAACGACCTTATATCTGCCCCTATCCTAAACAATGAACTCCTAGGTTCTAATTATCCATTTGCAGGCAACTCGATGTCTATATTTCCCCCTAGATTCTTGATTTGTTTTAGCGCATTATCAAGTTTTTTATCTTAATAATCGGAGTGTTATTTTACTTTTGTTTTTTAAAATCAAGTTTATACTTGTTAGTTTTAAGGCTTACTTTATGCAAGTGAAAACATTTGATATTGTCGTCTCTCAGAATTGGTTTATTTTTTCCTTATCCGTCTTGTCCTATTGTAATTTTTTTTTTTTTTTATTCCTTTTTATTTTTGAATGTTCTTATCGACACACACATAGTTCAATACCAGTTGATTTTTTTCCATACCTTCTATCCCGTGTAAACAGAATGTAGGATATCCGTGTTATATTTTCCCCCAGCTCTTGATGTAGCTGTACTTTCAACTTGTAGTGAATGGATGCAGACCATGCGAGCCATGTCGTCTTCTGGTATGCGATAGTCGATAGAGGTCCAAGGACTTCAACTCTTCTTTAAACCCCTAACACATACAATGCACAATGAAGATTTTAAACTGAAGCACTTTCTCTTCCTTGTTACCATACAGCATTCTAAATCTGCTGGTGATGTAGAAGCCCCGAGCCATTAAGATAAAAGAAACGACGCCTGCAGTTTTAGAAGATATCTTGACTGTTAATAGATTAACTTTCAAGGAAAGGTTTATTAAGATCCTTAGCTTACCTAAGAGCTATTATGATCTGTACGTTATATTTTTTTATTTTTAACCGTTTAGATGATTGAGGCTGTAATACTACCTTTAGAGAATTATACATCTGGTTTTAAAAAAGTAAAAATAAATAATATTATTAAAAACGTTGTATGGGTTTAGTTAGAACATATCGACCAAGTGGATGTAATAAAATATTTTATTGAATCAAAGCTTTCGCTCAAGGTTCTTAGCATCTTCAGTGAACTAGTAAGATATTTATTAATTTAAAGATGTGTTTATCGATGCACATTACTTAAATAAAATATGGGAGTGTAAATACGAATGACATATTTCTAGCTTAAGTAACAGTATATATATTAATTTCGTAAAATTACCCATCTGGTTTTGTAAAAATCGGAAAAAATGCGTTTGTAGAGTGTATGTAATTATCCAAGTCTGCTCAAGTTAATTGAGCGTTGTTTAATGATTACATACCTTGAATCGACCGTAACTTTTTTTTTTATATCTTGATCTTTTAAGGCCTAATGATCAAGACGTAAAACATAATTCCTGTCTCAGTCCCCCCCCCCCTCCCCAGATCATATGGCAAATAAAATAAATGCTTTAATTAATCTAGAATTTCCGGAGAAGATCGCGTATTCATCAGCTCAGTTATTGAGATCGCGTGGATCCCAGAGTTTTTAACACATTAGACACTATAACTGCTAACAAAACTTTTTATAGATAAAATTAACTTTTGCAATTCGTTTGAAGTTTTCTTTTGACACCGTTAAAGCCTTTTCCTTATGGACAGCGCGTTTTAAACAAAAAATTACATTAATTATTATTGATTATTGACTTGCTATTTTTAATTAATATTGCTCTCCCAAACCTTACCACACCACTTACTTACTTACCTGGCGCTACAGCTTTTTAGCGGCTATGGCCTCTGAAACAACCTACTTTCATTCGTCTCTATGAAAGGCGCTCTCCATCCACGAATTTTCATTTTAGCTAGCATCTGATTTCTGGCTTAATTTTTATGGTATATAACGGGTATGCTTAATCATCTATACGAAACCCTAGAAAGTACTTGGACGCTAAAAAGTACTTCCTTTTAATTTTTGTTTTTATCCCAAGTAAATATTCTAGGATAAAATACAAGTGGTTTTAAATATGTAAATATTTAATTAGCTATGTTATGTTTTATTTATTTTGATTTTTTTTTATCAATTCTAATTTTTTTTTTTTTTTTTAGTATTTTTTTTTTTCTATTTATGTTTTATTGATCCCATCCCTAGCCAAGATAATTTTGATAGTTGTAATTTATTTTTATGGGTTTTATAAATTATTGTATCATTTAAATAATTATTTCTAATTAGTAATAAGTATTATCTGTCACGTCGAAGAATCTAAATACATGGTTTAATGACAACTTCCTAGTATTCCCTCAACAATTCAAAGATATGAAGATCGGTCAAATTTTATTACTAGTGTTGACCTTAACCTGAATCTTTCGCTAAACTGGAGTTCTTTTTTGCATTTACGTCGTCTCGTTGTTTTCCTGTTTTATGACTGAAGAAAAAGGTCTTGTTTGGTATAATTATTACTATAGCAAGGTTATATGTCCGTTATATACACCTATTGAATACAAGGTCATTTGCATTGTTTATTTATTTATTATGCAATTAAATAAGTTACTTAAAATAATAATATTATTATTATATAAAAAGTTTAAGTATAAATCAGTATTAAATATGTTAGACTTCGTTATACCAGTGTCAAGTAATTTTGCTTACGACTACGGTGCACGGTTTTGAATTCCACTCGTAAACCCGGTCTTATTCACTACCAAAAGTTTCTGAAAAGCAATGCGAATCCGTTTGAGTTTCTTAAGTGTCAAGAAATAGCTTACGCTGTTAGGTTTGTTCGCTTGGTTTCAGGTTTGCTTAAGAATATGAGACTATAAAGATCAAAGATCTACATCATATAAATTTTACTCTTATATTAACCCTTTACATGTTTCATACTTTTTCCATTTTGTGATTTCAACATCTGAAAATTCCATTTTGTTATTTTTATTGAATTTATTTATACTTTATAAGTTCTCAAAGTTAAATAGACTGCCAATAGGTGTAGCACATAGCTTCCTCCTATCATTTAGTTTATTGATTTTGGGCTTTTTCTAGCCATTAATGTCTTCTAATTTGTTTAAATTGATTAATTACCATTTTTATAATCTGTCAAAATGGTTTTGATTTTTTACATGAATTCAAAATCAATTTTGCAAAAGTTAAAGAGCGCAAACGGTTCAAATTAATCTGGGAGTTACTTTCGATAAACTATAAAAGTTTCATACAAATCAGATAAGTACTTTTGAAGCAATCATAGGTGTAAATATAAATGTATGTTTGTGCACATATGGAAGATAAACAAATGAGCGCAGAAGGTTGAAACGTGTATGTGACCAACAATGAGTTAATTATGACCTATCACACAAATTTCATTAAAATCGGACGTGTAGTTTTTAAGATATGTTGGTTCACAAAAATTGAGCTACAGACAGACACCTAACCAAAAATGTTCCCTGATATCTATAACGATTTCTGTCTTGGAAGTTTTAAAATCAGGGACATAAAATATTTTCGTTCTTCGGAACGTCCACATAGCTTCCGTTACCTTCGGTAAGCACAGAAGCAAAGAAATTAAGATTTTGTAGGAGAGGGCAGCCTAAACTGGTTTAAATTGTGAAACTGAGAAATCAAATTAAGTCCTACAACTGGTTTTATGTGTAAGATGATTTCCCGGGAAAATCTTATTTTCGATACGGAGAATTAGGCTTATTACAATAAAAGTACGATCATTCTAAAAATAAACTACAGAACGGGGAAATTAATCATAATAATTCGTGGAATAATCAGCCCTTGGAGGGCTTTGGGCTGATAAAGGTCTTATACATTTGTAAATATATATATGTATAAAATGGATGACGGAGTTTGCATGACGCTATATTAGCTGTATAAACCCTAAAATTGACATTAGCAACTCTTGCAACGGTGGGATACTGGATACTGACAATAATTAAGTTGCTAAGCATAGGAATAGGAGTATGCTTTTTGTACGCAAAACAAAACTGCAGTTTCAAATTTTTGTGTTAGCTACTTTCCGAGGTGCTGGCACGTTAACGACCTTCAGACAAACGAAAGAAATCATAAGGCTCGATTTTAATTTCTCAATGTTAAATATTGCATTCTCCCGGGTATGATGTGAAGAAAGATAGGAATTCACGTAGAGGAAAAATATAAACCAATATGGGTAGAATTAAATAATAGAATAGAATTGAATACAGAAAAGTTCTTCTGGCTTTCCTCGAGCCAACCGATTTTTTTTTATTTCACTTCTTCTGTGACAGTCATTTTTGTTACTAAGAGCTATTGAGCTCTAAAAAACTAAACGTCTAAGTCGAAGCAAGTAGATAGGTAAAGATAAAATAGGTGAGAGTTTTTTAACAATGCCTAAGTCTGACGTCATGTATTGACTCACCAGTTTCTACTAAACCTTATCTATATATCTTTCAGGAACACACTTACAATTTACTTTTACTTAATTAGAAAATAATTTGAATTACTATTGTAAACAAATTGTTGAATGGTATAGTGGACTTCGAATTTCTAACTCAGAAGAGGGTATTTATTTGGAATAAAAGTCCTTTTTAAAATTGATTTTTTAATTACATCAAAGCTTTCGCCCAGGGAACCTGAGCTTCTTCAGTGATAATCTACAAATAATAGATACAAATATACAAATAGACAAGTAAATTAAGAAAAACAGCAATATGCAAACAGAAATAGCAAAAAAATGTGTGACAATAGGTTCTTACCTATTGAATGGTGAAGATCTAAGAATTTAGAAATTACTAAGTAGAATTAGAAGTAAGAACCTATTGTCACACATTTTTTTGCTATTTCTGTTTGCATATTGCTGTTTTTCTTAATTTACTTGTATACTTTTATCTATTATTTGTAGATTATCACTGAAGAAGCTCAGGTTCCCTGGGCGAAAGCTTTGATGTAATTAAAAAATCAATTTTAAAAAGTTTCAAGTGTCAAGTAAAAGCTTTTATTCCAAATAAATACCCTCTTCTGAGTTACTATTGTAAAGATTAGTTTTTGCCAATTAACTGTCCAATTGTGCTTTTCTTGTTTTCATTACTATGAGCACATAAAATCTTGGTAGAAGTTTTTTCTTAAAATCAATAATAAAAACGTACTATGTTTAATATTCCCTAAATGAACAATTAAATTACCAACGTTCTAGGACGCAGAAAACCCTAGTTCAAATTGCATGTGTACCACATTAAGTGGCAGCCTATTTTTTCTATTTTAGGTTGAATTGATTGGTTCGATTTCCTATTGTTGTTTATTAGTCACAATTCTAATGTGGGAACTTTAAAAGCACTATATCTTATACATAGTACTAAATTACCTTAAGATTGACCTTGGTTGTGGTTATTGATTGTTTTTATAATTGTTTTTCCTATATAATCTCTTTGATGTTGAATTGATATGTTTTTATTTATGAGAATGGTTGTAGATTTGATGGCCTAGTTGTCATATATGTGGATTGTTATCTAAGCGGCCACTTGTTTGACTGGTTCTGTGAAGTTATCAGGTCCCGTTTCAAACTACCAGGTCTCTGTGCATAGCAGTCTTTTTGCATTACCTTTAATTACACAAGGTCGTCCCTCATATTTATACTAGCATATCGATTATTATGTAAACATTCATAACCTACCGTTCTCCTGTCTTATTTATTCTTCGCCATTTTTTTTTCTCTTTATGCATCCATGTTGGAAAAAAATTATATTCATATTAGGTAAATGTTTTTTAGCCAGACTGTTTAAACAATAATTGTTCAAACAATTCTAACTAACCACATCATAAAAAAGTGATTTTTACCTTGATGATTCTCCGCAGCGCATGTTGTAAATGCTAAACCGCACGTAAATTATACTGACGGTTATCTAAACAAAAAAAAGTTTACGTTTATTTTAACTTTATACAGAACTCTCCTTCAAATGTTGTAACACTTCACCTACTTCAATTGCGGAAAAATACATTAATGTAGTATACGTCATTTGATAAATAACTACTGTTGTCTGTTAGCCTTTTCTATTGCTTATCCTATTTCGCTAAGATAAATTTCATTTGTTGGAGGGTTTTTAAAATAGAAACTAAGAGTTTACTGCATATTAGCTGATCTTGGCATTTGGCTTATTGTGATGACGACAATCCTTTCGTATTAACATTTCTTGTTTGGTTTTTGGCCACTCTTCTTACTTCCAATTAGTCTTAGTTTAGTGAGTATGTATCTCAGTAGTGAGCCATTTTTTTTTCTTCGGTTTTTTTTTAACTTGTAAAAAAAAAAAAAAAAAAAAAAAAAAAAAAAAAAAAAATATATATATATATATATATATATATATATATATATATATATATATATATATATATATATATATATATATATATATATATATATATATATATATATATATATATATATATATAAATGTATATAAATTTATATAAACATGTATGACGACGTTAAATTTATAGCCTAGTATTATTTTTCTTCATTGAATAAGATTGCTATTTTAAACATGGTCAGTTTATTAAGAATGTCTTAATTAACTACATTTGCAACAGTAACGAATTGTAATGCATTATGAATTATTATTTGTTACTGTTGCAAAGTATTGATTAAGATTTGTTTTTAGTTATTATCGCGTTTTAAATGAGAATTGCATTTTGAATTCTTTTAACTAAAGTGGGCCGTATCAATTAATTTTAATCTTCAATTAATAAAATCAAATTTACATGTAAATATTAATTAAAATCACGATTTTTAGGCATTTGAAGTTTATGTGAACTTTCCTTTGTGCATTATATAAGCAATATAGAAAATCTGTACTATAGTCCTATACACCTAATAATAATCTATCTCATATAATAATAATAACCATTTATTGTGTAAAACAAAATATATAGAGCTAATAAGTTTATACATACTTTTGTTTACTATGTTAAATTAAAACAAACATTTTACCACAAATCGGCTCAAGCTGTGTTACCTTATACAGGTTTTAGGTTGCCGCGTGCTTTTTATTTACTTATTTAATTTTAACTTTCTCATTCTAAAAGTACATATTTACTTAGTCCAATGTTTTCCATTTGTTAGTTGTTTCGGGTTTTCATGGTTCCATTTAATTATTATTGACATTTATCATACTTTAACATAATAATAATTCCTCCCTCGCGGGAATTCGAACCCGACCTCTCATCCTTTGCAGTTATAGCTATTAGGCACTAGAGTTTTTAAAAAAATTAATTTCTCGATTTTGCCTCGGGTATGATTTTTTTGCATGTATGCCAACTTCCATCTTAATTGGACTAGTATTTGCTCTACGCGTCAGATAGACATTTTTTAAAAACCACTTTTTTGGACTTAAAGGTCCTCAAAACGAATTTTTGCGGGATCGCAAAATTTTCTCATTATATATATATATAATATATAATACGTATATGATAAATTTGCTCTTGGAAATACCACTCAAAAGCAAATACCATCTTGTTTACAGTCCATAACCCATGACAGATTAATTTTATGCTAAAACGATTTCTTTGATAAACATCTCCATTGTTTATCTTATCGCTTGTATATTAATCGTTTAAACTTTTGCTCCTTTTCTGCTTTAAATCATTATAAGTTCTTTGGTTTCATTGTTTTTTGGATTATATAAAACGCTATTTTTAATTATTTCTCCTATAATTTTGATAAACCAATATTTATTAAATTGACTGTTGTATAATTAAGGCGCCTAGCTGAAAAATAGCCTAACCCACCAAATTAAAAAAAAAAAACTTAAAAAAGAGATAGTTGCTAGCTATTTCCTACATTTTTTAAAGAAAAATAGTTTAATCCTCGTTACATTATATTTTATATTACCAAACAATAATCTAACCACATTCCCTTGTAAGACCTAGAACTTCATGATGCTCCAAACTGTGGATGATGGCAGAACTACCTTGTGATCATTTACTCTTAAGTTGACTTTTTCTATTGATGAGTGTTTCTATTCAGTTTATTTTATTTATATATTAAATTTGGGAAGATAATTATATGAGATGCTTAGTTTTTGATGTCAAGATTGCATATCTATATAATCTGTTCATCCTAAGATACCTATGCAAGATATCTTCTGACCCCTTCCTATTATTTTTTCCATTTAAATCTATGCCCAACCTTAGTAAAACCAACTTTTATAATCTAAAATAGGACACAATCTAACTATCTTAGATTGTAGCTCTCTCAAGTAACTCCATGAAGTGCTGTTAGTTTAATTATACTTCTATTTAGTTGAGTTTTATTTATAACTTTTTTAGGTTTGACTTTAGGAGTGATATTTTTCTTTAGGTTGACAGTATCTCCTATCTAATTGTAGAGCGCCTGATATATTAATGTTGTTGAGTCGGTAGGTGTTTTCTGTACGATTACAATGGGCTCGTTAGAGAATAAGACTCGTCGACTTAAAGCCATTCTCTTCCAGTTGGTTTCTTAGTGAGGTTGAAAAGTTAATGCTCTCTTATCTTACAGCTAAAATGCTGACCTTTCTTTCTTCTTCAACTGGTTTCTGCATCTGACCTAAATTACTCTTTTGATAAAACCTTATGAATATTCATTTAAAATAACCAAGATTACTGCAAACTTGTTTTATTTTTAATTTTACCTATATGTAAATAAATTAGGCGTAATTCTGTCCATTTGCATGATTGACTTAAAACGTCGAATTTAGCTTTTTAGCCATTTTGTAACTGTTAGTTACAAATTATTATGTTACATTTTGTATATAAGTTAGTTTTTCTACCTTGATAATATCGTGAATAAAGCTTTTCTATGTCGAATTAGTATTGGTCAACTCTTGTTCATAGTTTTACCCTATCTCTAGCTAGGTATCAGGAACAATGATTATAAGCAACTATGGAAGCTCATTATCTTCTTTGAGTTTTTGTGATGAGGATTGAAGTTTTGCTTTAACTTTGAAATTAGGTGATGTAATTAAATATCTGTCTTAGTAAGAAGCTAAAATAATGTCGGTTTTAATTAGATAAAGAAAAGTCTTTATCCAATGAACTTAAGGAACGGTACCTTGAGGAAAAGAGCATTGGCTTTTATAAGATGCTTTTTCTCTTTGTAATGTTGAAAATTGGCGTGTTCTATGGCCAAATTGAAATAATATCCTACTATATATGAGATAATTCAAGGAATTCTTTACTGGGAGAATAAGTATACGTTGTTTTTGTAAAGATCATACTGTAGCTTCCTCTTGATTCCGGACGAAGAAAGCTAAATTTAACCCTTTAGGAAGCAGTTGGTTTTCAGACAAATTCCCTGACCTGACGGCCCTGTAAAGCTGCCTCCTCGTCCCTCACCGCCAAAACTAACAAACACTTGGTAAACAAGTTAAAATTAATTACTCATGCTTGTTTCTTTTAACCATCTAATACCCCTACTTTACCTCCTTTTTCCGACTTATTCTACGTTGTAGTTTTTATATTTTTATACTAATCCCCATCATAATGTTTACTTTTTCCTGTATTTCTCTTAATCCAATATATTTAAATTACTACTAAACACGTAATTATGTACCTAACTAGAGGAATACTTTTTCTCATTTATGTCATTAATTAGATTGATCTTATAGATCAATAGATCTTGTAGTTATACTGCACTATGTTTTATTTTTACGAATATTGACATTTTGACATAGTTATAGCGGTTAGCTTATGTTCTTTCCATAGGTATATCAAAGATTTAACCAGTTTAAATTTAGCTTCAATAATATTATTGTCATTAAATTTACAAGTGGATGAAGGAAAAGAACACCATGAAAGTGTTTTCAAAATGTTTATGTGTATTCGTAAAAAAATAGAAATCGATCAAAACTTTGTCGTCTTGACATTGATACTGTATTTAAATCCCATAATATCTCATTTAATTTATTTATTTGTAAACATAGGTATTTAAAAGTGTTATATCTCGGAAACTCGACTTCTATCGTTAGATTCGTGTTTGAATGGACTATTACATTTTTATATCAAACTCGTTGGGACCATTGTTTAATTTTTTGCATTTTTTTTTTTTTTTTCATTTCATGAGTTTTTTGGGGGTGGCGCCTCCCAAATTTATTGCTAAAATTCATTTTCTTGATTTTGCCTCGGGGTATGACTTTTCTGAACATGTAGGTATGGCAAATCTCATCGAAATTGTAAGTTAGTCGCTGTCTCTATACGTCTGCACAAACTACAGACATATTTAAATATTTTTAAACGAAAATCTTTTTACTTTTCCTCACTACTAATAGTAGGAAAAGTATTGTTTTCACCAAAAAATTTTTTTCAAGATTTCAACGGAATTATCCGTTTTAGGTGTTATTGACATCCTGAGTGGTTTTCAGCATGACGTATGTATGTGTGTATGTGTGTTACCATCGTAGCGCCCAAGGTATTTAACCTAGAGAGTTGAAACTTGGCAGAAAAATCAGTCCTAACCTGTAGTTGTGCCGCCCGGAAAAGCAACTTTTTCCGCCATCTTGAACCCAGTTTGCTGAGTCAGCAAAAATTTAAAAAAATCGTAATAAATCAATTATGGTCCTGATCGAGTTCAAATTTGGCACGAATGTACCTCTCTGTATGACAAACAAGCGTACCAAATTCCATTTTGATATTGGCCGCCATTTTGAAGTTATCAATTTTTAAACTTTGACGGTTAATAATACCGAAAGTATAAATAGGTTTTTGACATATAGCATATCTTTGGAACCGGAAAAAATTAAGGAACAAATATAAAAAAAACGATAAAGTTTCATTAATTAGTTTAAAAGTTATAAGCGAATATAATTATTTTTATTAATGCCATAATTTTGATGATGTCAAAGTTTGTTTACATCTGTCAAATTGCCGCCAAACTTCAAATAATTAAATAAAATATAGCTATTAAAAATAAGGTTATTTTTGAAGAATGATAATAAATCAGTTAGTTCAGAACGATCACCCATCCAAGTACTGACCACGTCCAATGCTGCTTCCTCCTGCTGCGAAAGCAGCAGGAGAGGCCACTTTAGTGGCCTCTGAAGTGAGGAAAAGTTCCGAGGTACCCCGTACCCGATTTTTTTTACTTACGAATGTAATCAAATTATTTATTTCTATTACATTGCTATTGCATTGTATGTTTGTATGTTGGGGTCAAATCTTGCAACTAAATTTAAAGCATTAATCCTCAACCGATTGAATTGAAATTTTGCAGACACGTTTAGTTTAGATGACAATTTATGGTTAGCTAAGTGACGTAATTCTAAATCCAATACGGCGGACTAGTTATCTTTAAGCACGCCCATGATATGGGCATCAAATGAAAGGGTTTGCTGAGAAGAATACGATAAATAAAATGCCTTTCACTCTAAATCCAATATGGCGGATGGCCCAAGATAAAAGTTTGTTTTTAATTTTTTTTTTTTTTTTTTACTATTAATTTTATTTTATGATAGTTGATTTAATATTAAGAACTCAATTAATATTATTAGGGTTTTATGAATTAGACGCCCCAGGATTACTTAGTCAACATAAAATCAACTAACTTCGTCTATACAGGACCGTTTCTCCGCGTCTTTATAGAAGCAGAAAGATTATTATCAGGACAGTTGCCAACAGATTTACAGAGCAAAGTACGGTTTGAGCCGCTTCAATATATTCGACTTTTATGTCTGAGAAGAAACAACTTGAAAACATCGAATGGTGTTTTTATTCCGCCTTTATATTTATAATAAGTAAACTATCTCGCCACATAAATATAATTTCACCCTAGGTTTATTGCCTACTTAGATAAGTACTCGCGTCCGACAATATTACAACCAGACGCATTAAGCTGGTATGAAATCATGTTAGGAAGAGCTTAGCATCGTATCTTGTCTGTTCTGAAGAGCAATCGGTTTTGGCTAGAAGCCACCTTCAGCAAATAAAAAGTTTTTATTTTTAATACTAGGAATCTTCATAGAGGTCTTCGTCTTCTGTTCAAACCATCTAAGTAGATCTTGCGACCATAACTACTTATATTGTAAAAATTAATTATAAATGATCAATATTATCAATTTTTTAATATTATTAATTTATCAATTTTTATGATAATCCATTTGAATTATCAATTTTTAAATTATATTTTTATTGACATTAAACATACTGTTTTCTGAATTAACAATCAATTAATGACTGTATTAGAGATAATTTTAACGTAAGATAAGATACAAGATGGGTGGAGCTCTATTTGAATTGTGGGCCAATAAAAAATCATAGAGCAGTCAAATTTGATATTCAGAGGGATTCCAATTTACTCTTAAAAAGGACGCTTTTCGTTGGATTACCTTCGAGCTTACCGAAGGTAACGGAAGCTATGTGATCGTTCTGATGAACGAAAAATTATTAGGTCTCCGATTTCAAAAATTCCAAGACAGAAATCCGTTTCAGACAATAGGGAACATTTTTGGTTCCGTGTCTCTCAGTCGGTCTTTCTGTCTGACAGTCGGTCTGTCGCTCTATTTTTGCGAACCAACATATCATCCGATTATATTGAAATTTGAACGGTAGGTCATAATTAACTCATTGTTGGTCCCATATAAGTTTCAACTTTATGCGCCCATTTGTTTCTCTTCCACATGCGCACAAATTTATTTACACCTATATCTTGAAAAGTACTCATATGAAATGGGAAAATAAAGTAAATTGGATAATAATAGGTTTTATAAGCATAAAATCATGAAATTTTACGAATTAGGACGCGAGCAAGCTATGTGACACACTAATTGGCAGAGTATTTATTTTATTTTTTTTTACTATCATTATTATTATACAACAACTAGAAGTAATTTTACGAGGATCGAAGTAAAGAAATGAATTCTTTATTTTATAGTTCTAGTCACACTAATTACAGAAAGTTCTTACAATTTAATCAGTCCTTTCCTTGTAATGACATTTCCCTTATTTGTAAATGAGTTTGATTTGTTTTATTATTGATATTTTGCAATTTCTATTAATGGTTAGAAATCTTATGTCGTCTGTGGGTCGAGTGAAAGGAACTTTTATACGTAATTAAATAGTTAATTATTGCTTTTATTTATTTATTTTATTTTTTTTTCAGATGTAAGAGGATTTTATGTAAAGGATTATACATTCCTTATAAGTATATAATATTTGTAACCCATTTTTGAACGTATGTTATTTATTTCTACCGAGAATGAGAATAATAGAACTAACTCATGCTGAATAAAAATTCAAAAATATTTTAACTATTTCGTCTTTTTTATTATTGAAAAAGAATTTTTTGTTCTTCTTTCACTTGTTATTTATTTTAAATTTAAATGTAATAATTAGGTTCTATCAACTCAGAGAACCTTACTTATAGACATTTTCTTTTTATTGTGAATTGTAATCTTTTGTATTTATGTGAGCTATATTATCTCAAAAATATGATTTATCCGAGAAAAGCGACTTATATAGTTTCATTTTTATTTAAATGGGCTTAAAATTTCTGAAGCGGCATTTGAGAAAAAAAAAATATTTTAACGTGTTTTTAAACTTTTGAGAGAGCGCACTAAATTTTAAGCTAAACATTTTTTTTTTTTTTTTTTTCCCCACGGGATATGCCCTACTGAATACAAATAAAAAAAATTAATTGATGTCGGTTCAATAGTTTACACTCTATATGCGTGCACATACGACAATAGAGAGTGCACAAACATTTTTTTTAAAAAAGTTTATTTTGTTAAAATACAGTGTAATGTCGTTTTACCCTTGTATTATTACTTTAAGCTTTAACCGGTTTGAATATATCATTTGCTTGAATTGATAATTTTTCCTTTTATTGATTTTTATTAGGGTTTCGTTGGTAAAACCAAAAAAAAGAAACCCTTATAGTTTCGTTCCTGTGTCCGTCTGTCACTCTGTACGGTTCCAATAACTTTTGAACCAAAAGAGATAAAAACGTGAAACTTTCCAATATAAAAGATCGTTTTGACGCGCACACAGGAAAAATATAGCGAACTCAATATTATCAGCTGTTCAAATTCAAAATGGCGGATAATTCACGTCGCAAATTTTTTTTTTTAAATTTTGAGTGGGGTATCAAATAAAAGGTATTGAAGAGTAGAATAGAAATATATATACCACATAGGGATAGTGATACCCTTTTTACGTGAGATTCTCGCCTTACCAATTTATTCACTAATCATTTAGAAGTTATAAGTAAATACAATTTACAAGTAGAAAGTCACCGTACAGCACTTAACTTTAAAGTTTTCACATGAGTGCTTAAATTATGAAATGAACGTTCTCTCAAAAATTACCATCTAATACCGTTAAGATATATGTTTTAGAATCACAATAAAGTCCTTTTGCCCATCAAGTATGCTTTTAAGATACCTATTAACTTATCTCTTTATAATCTTGTGTTTAGGAGTGAAGTCATAGATTAACAATGTCGTAATATGTTATTCATGTATGCTTATAACGAGGGAACATAATAACAGTTCATAGAACTACAGTTAAAAGGAGTGGGACCTAATGATTGCCAAAAGGATATATGCTCCGATGACAATGAAATATTGAACCTACAGACCGATACTATAGACCCGCTATACCACAACTACTAGACCATTGTTATTATTATAAATATTAGGATGTGAAAAGTGTGGCAGTGAAATCTACTCAAGGTTGCTGGCATGGTTCCATTGCCTCCCGGCAACGCTAGAAGCCTTTATTACTCGTATTGTCTTGTCAGATGTTATTGAAGTGTTTCTACAACCCTGTACCTAATTGTTTTACATTAGTCCCGGTTGTTTATATTGTGAATTTATTTTGTATATATTTACTAGGTTGTAGTATAAAGTGTTGTACGTGCGGGATAGAAATCTATCTAATAGTATGTAGCGTAAGAAGAAAAGAATGCGTTTTTTATCGCGAGTAAATATTTTTATGTACATATTTAGTACCTATCTTACAGCGAAAGGTTTCTAGTGTAATTTTTAGTTTATTTTATTTGTTAAAAAATTAAAAGAGGTTTACAGAATTTCCTAAAATATTGTTTTGACGGAATTCTGTAAATATCTTCTTTCGATTTTTCAAGGAATAAAATTAACCAATAAATTACACTAAAAACCTTTTGCTGTAAAGATAGATATTTCTCTCCCAAAACGAGCTACCCAGCCCGTTTGATTGTATTATTTAATTATTAATTATTAACTTTTTTCGAGTATGTATGTGTGTCTGTCGCCACCAGGAGCAAAACTGGCTAATCGAAATTGATTAATTTTTTTTCAGAGGTGAGCGCAAACAATTTGCGCAATTTGTAGGCTTGGTTTCATCTGAAAATATTGAGTAGAACCAAAGAAGTCATTAACAATTTTATAAAAAAAAAAAAATACAAAAATTAGGTTGACCCACCAACCATAACCAAACCCACACCCACAGACTCGCTAATCAAAATGTTTGGGTAGGTACTTGTAGACTCTAGCCACCTCGAGACTCGCGGTTTTTTGTGTTTGGCCGGAAATTGGTCCAAACCAACTGGAAGAATCCTAAAATTTAATAAAGAATATGTTTACCCTCCTTAAAAAAATTAAGATGGCGGACGCAACTTTTTTTGGACGCTTATTGCGGCTAAGTCGTATCGAAAAGCAGATTGCACCTGCGGTAACTGATTAAACTTTTTTAACTGAACAACTTTGGCCCTATGACTTGGTTCTATCTTATATAGTGCTAATTTTTGGTTTTTTAAATTTTTGACTTAGAGCTCTTATGGCGTCCGAAATTGTTGACTGATTTAATTTCTGATTGGGTTGCTTAAACCTCACACTAATGCTCTTTAAATCGAGTATTTTTTTTTTTTTTATCTCCAGTAGGGAGAAAAAGTTATGATTTTGAATTAGTTAAGAGGGACTAAAGTAAGTCTTTTCATCCCTGAACTCAAAAAGTAGGGAGAAAAAGTAAAAGTAGGGCGAAAAAGTAAAGTATGGCAAAAAAGTAAAGATTGCTACTTAATTATTTTATAAATAGTAGAAAATGAACGGCTAATGTAATTAAGTTGTTGAAATCAGGTTGGTGGCACTGCTTTTTCTACCAAATCTATCTTTGTTTATAACCTGCATCTAAATAACCTTCTATTTGAGTTTAATTACAATTCTTATTTGTTTTTATTAATATTGAATCTCTTATATCTGGTATTAAAAGTGCTAATAATTATTGTTATTTATTAAAATAATAAATAAAAAATGTGCAGTGGACGAAAATGTGTATTTTCTTCCTACTGGAGATAAAATATTGTATGTACCTCGGGAGTAAAGTGCCATTATTTCCCTAGCGATAATTATCTCCCTCGGCTGCGCCTCGGGAGCAAATTAGAGTTATTCCCTCGGCTTCGCCTCGGGATTTAGAGACCATGGTTCCTTCGGCTTCTTTTTCGCTCAGGGAATAATGGCTTACTTTACTCCCAAGGTGCATAAATAACTATATTTTTTTCTAGATCTAGAGTTATTAAATATTTACTGGTGCAACTGCCGTATTGAGAGAAGAGACTGGTAATTAAATTAATGCACCATTAGGGTTGATGATTGTTCAATGACTTCCAGTCTAATTGGCTTTGACTAGGTTCAATTTCTTATTTATTATACCTTTTTTAGCTTTGTTATTTATTACTTTATTATACTAAGTTTCTATTGCCTATTTTATAAATATATAGATAGACTCCAAACTATGATTTGGAGAGTATTATATTCTTAGTAATGGTAATGGAGTGAACGATGTATAATATAGTCCTGATTTTATTCCTAGAAGACTTTGGAAACAAAAATATTTAGGCATTTCATTTAATTGCTAGACAATTAACCTAGCATTAGCCCCGCGCGGAGCGCGGGATGAAGGCTAGTTTATAATAAATTTAGGTTGCACTTGCTTATTATAGCAGTGCACTATTGCTAAGTTTTGACACCTGAAAAGAAAATGATTAGCCGAACCGGCAAAATTGATTAAGACATAACTACTCTTAAGAGTAAAACATTGGAACTTTAACTCAATTAAACTTCTCTTTAGACATCTGTGGGGAATAAAATTGTATCCAAAATTCTGAAGTATCTTATATTTGAAAATAAATAATCGTCAATTGCATTGAAAGTAATCAAATTCTAAACACATATGTTTTCTTTCGAGAATAGAAAAACTTAAGAAATCAAAGGTAATAAAGTAGATAATAGATAAGCAGATACAACCAATTTTATTGTTAAACTACTAAAGCAAATATTTTAATACGCAGAAACTTAGGTATGAACTAATAGTTACTCTCTTCCTACATTGCGTAGTATCTAGGGTATTTGTTTTATAACGTATTTTCTGTGTAATGTAAATAAATTCACTTAATGTAAATAAATATAGTTTATCTACGATTGATAAGAAATATAAACATTATATCTCTGTTTAGATGCGTTGAAAGTAATTATTTACATACTTGTATTTATCGGGCATGCGCGTCTCATAGTTCTGAAGAATTCCTCTTCTTTACCACACTAGTGCGGTAAAGAAGAGGAATTCTTCAGCTTTACGCACGATTAGCTATTTTATTTACATTTAACAAAACTAATTTGCTGTTCTTTTATTAAAGTAGCTGTTTATATCGAGTTTTTAGTGAAAAACAATGAGTGAAATAAGTGACTTTGACGAAAATGTGGAGAATAATACTCCTCCAGAAATAATTAATTCGGCAAAAAATACAACTCAAGAATTAATGCCATCTTTATCAAGTGAGAGATACGAACTTACATACAGCAAGTTTATTTTTTTCTGTATTTATGATTAAATCTAACAATCGTAGATAAAGTACGGTACGCAACTCGTGCGAAAACGGCATTTTGCATTGCTCGTGTGGTTTTACAACCCTCGCTGTCGCTCGGGTGCAAACTCCACACTCGCATGCAAATTGCTACTTTCCGCACTCGACGCGTAATGTACTATTTTCTTGTGTTACCAACAAATTTGCGCGTTTAATACTCGGTTAGACCTGAGAATACTGAATTTTTGCAACAACAATAATAATTATAAAAATAAAGTTCAATAAAAAAAAATGCAATATAAAATAATGTTGTGTGTCTTTAACCTCATTAACTCTACTTCCTTTTGCACTAATTACTCTGATGAAGCCTCTCAAAATAAAATTTACTTTTTTAATAACTCAAGTCCTGATGAATCTTTGCAGTATTAAATTATAGACATTTTAAAATCAATTAAATTCAGGTATTCGTCTCGTTATTTTTCCTCCATGATTAATTTCTAAAGTCCTTCATGTTTGTTCTTATTCTTTTCTTTCCTTTCTATCAAGTCTTCAATTTACTCTGGTTATACACAACACACATATACGTAAATTTATACCAAATAATATAAAAACAATTAAAATATTCACGTATATTGCTATTATTTTGTTATTAAGTGTAAGAAACGTTTTAAGTTTGGGTTGTACTCTCGTTTCTAGGGAAAGGACTTCTGTATATACTTGGCTCTGTGAACCCGTATTGTCTTAGTTATTCTCCCACCCTCCCGATATTGAATCATTACCCCTATCTGTCATGTAAGTCTTCTGTGCAACAACCAACAACCCTTCACTCTGTTCTTTTAACACTTCCCATACACTTTTTTTATTGAATTTCAATTGGATTTAAAAGCATTATAAAATAAGGGGAGTTTTGTGTAGAAATCTGCGATTATTATTTGATGTTAAAGAAAACATTGTGTATAATAAATAAATTGTATTTTAGTGAATATTTATAGCCAACAAACAAATTTAAAAAGCATTTTAATCTTCGTTGAATATTAGTAGTTTATCAGCAAATCTAAATCAAAAAATAAAATTGTTTTAAATAGTTTCACGTCGCGTCGTAACATACAGCATTTTATTTTAGATGTTTATGTATTTTTAAAATGGATAATCATAATCTGAGTTCGAAATTTAAATCCGAATTATATATATATATATATATATTTTTTTTTTTTGTACTTACTGATAAGGTATTGACATTTATTTTATTGTTGCTAAATTAAGAATGAAATGTGGGGACGACTACTGGCATGCACACTGATTAATGATTAATTTCCGGGTCTAAAACATGATAATAAAGAGTAGGTAGTTACCTTCATATTTTCTATCCTTTGAGCAGAAAGTTAATAGTATATATTTATAAGTAATAACGTCATTTAGTTGAAAGGTTTAAATTAGTATATTGTGTAGGACGGAATGGAGAGAATGATTGAGGTAGGATTGTCCGTGTAGGTGAAGCGTTGGGTTTTAGTGTAGGTTAGTTTTGGCCCGTAGGTTAAGGTCGGTGGATGGTGTCCAGGTTGTAATTAAGGTGCCCGAGGTTCAACAGATGTTTTTATCCCGGTTAGTTGTTTAGATCCCTTAGGTGCGGTTCCGAGGGTGGTAGGGGTAAGGGTTTTTGTCGAAGGGTAGCTGGTCCGGGGGCTGCTAAGTTGCAACCCCTCCAGTTAGTTGTTCCCGGACCTTGGCAGTTCGTACTTCACGAGAGCCGGTTCTCTCGGCTTTGCGGTTGTGCCGGGTTAATTTGTCTGCGGTTTGTTCGGCTCACGACTCGAAGCCCGCGGGTGTCGGTATCCATCAACCCTCCTATGGATTCCTTCTTTCTCGGTTATGGTTACCTAGTGTGGTGGTGCCGGTTTAGCTTTGATTCAGATACCCTGTGATTTGAGTCTACTTTCTCTCTTGGAAGAAGATGAGGCGAGCTCCTTCCCTCTGTGATTTTACTGGTGAATTACTAATCCGTATTACATTTCTATCTTCCTTCTTTCCGCATCTTCTGCGCCAATAACACTCGTGTTTTATTCTGGACGATGCCATTTATAGTAACGAACATGAAATGAGTGTGAGCATCATAAATCAGTGTTCTATTTAGCGTGTTATTGTTTAAATCTTTTGCATTCAGTGCTAGAAATTTGATGCTCCATGTTGTACATTCAAACAAAAATCAAATCAACCCGGATATTCCTTCTTTAAACGTCTTTAACCTCTCATTAAAATTTAAAGTGTTGTTGAAGTACATGTTTAATTAGCCCCTCATGCTTAATAAATAAAATCTATATGTATGATGCAATTATTATTATCTATTTACATTGATTTATTTCTACATATGTATTAATAAAATACATCTATGTTTTTTAAAGGAGTATCTAAGTTCAATTCCTTGTTTACCTGTCTTTAAATAAAATTGAATGTACAAGATACATACGGTATGTGTAACACTGATTTGTAACCTTTTCCTGGGGTAGCCTTTTTTGATAACCTTGCTTTTATCATAATTTGTACTTTGCCTCTTTTCTTTTAAACTCTTTTATGAATTTATGTGTTACTCTCTCACATTCTTTAATTTCACCAATGTTTGATTTTTTACCTCTTATGCCATATTACTCAAACATGTTAAACTAACTTTACAGTTTATTCATTTAAAAAGATATGACTCCTTCCTTCTTTTTTTTCCAAGAATATCCTATTGGACTTAATACTGTTTTGAAGACGAAGTTTTTAAGTAAATTTAGTTTAGTAGTTTCGCTAAGTGAGGAATTTCAAAATATTTTCAAGCCTTTATTAAAAAAACAACCTTAAATACTAATCTTTAATCAGTTCATTGTTCATGACCAATTGAATTAGTTGAAACAGGTCAGTGTTAAACTTTGTATTGCGATTTTGACAATAAAGTCTTGCTTTTCAAGGTAAAGAGTTATTTTTTTGTTTTGCTATGTTTTCAAATGGGTAATATTACGGAGCTAATGTCCATCTCACGAAACCTAAAATGATTTTTTTTTTACACACTGGTGAATTAGAATAAGAGAAAGACTGTGTCGTATTGATTCGCCACTTTTACTTAGTTTCCTCATCGAACTATTCATTTAAAACTAACTTGAAGTGATAAGTTAGTATTTAGATCCAACTCTTTCCAGACAGTATTTTAAACGGTTCTTGAGCACTTTCACAACATCAGTGATTATCTAACAACTATTACTATTATAATAACACTTAGTTTTATCATCAAAGAAAACTTAAGTGTTATAATGTGTGTACGGTTAAATAAATTTGAATTCTGATTTGATTGCCGTCTAGGCTATTTCCCCCGGTTTCCTAGTGAATAGTGAATAAAGACCCCTTATTTCTCCTTATATTGTTAACTAAGTGTGAAGTTAACTCGCCCACGCTCTTCTAGAACTAATTAAAATTCTTTTCGTGCTGGAACAGTTGAATCTGTTG
Organism: Gerris lacustris; assembly: GCA_951217055.1. Taxonomy (NCBI): domain Eukaryota; kingdom Metazoa; phylum Arthropoda; class Insecta; order Hemiptera; family Gerridae; genus Gerris; species Gerris lacustris. Next base: position 50,174,020 of record OX578278.1, read on the forward strand.
CTTTTGATCAAGCTCCTTATTCCTCCCGTGCCGTCCCATCTAATTTATTCATTTATTCCAGTCAAGTTTTGCTCAACTGTATAAAAACCGATTTCGTCAGAATGTGTCCAGGCTTTATAATACCTTGACCTTTTTTTGTATTTGGTTGATAGCTTAGTCATTTAGTCACTGTATCTCTCTTGCCTATTTCTAACATGTGTGAATCGACTATTCCTTTTGGTGATTCATACTTTTTTCTATCTACATTTCTTTGTTTGTATTAGTTTATTGCATTTTTAGAATAGTCTGGCTTTATTTTTTATTTACTAGATTGCTTGGCAATTTACTATAATTATAGACTTTCTCCGAAAAGACAGACTTGGACATAAATTATTTTTAACTGACTACAATGTTATAGATTTTCTACAATCTACTGTGTTGTATATTTTCTAAGAGGTAGGTTTAAAATGTCATTTAGTTCACAGTTCTTCACATATCCCGTTTGAGGAATTTAAAGGTATCGAAGGTGTTACTTTGTACTACCTACTATAATAATCATCTATTAGTAGTAAAAAAAAAAAATATTAATATGTATAAATGGCATTACCGTCAGACCTGTAGTAACTTATGCTTGGAGCAGCACATGTAATACAAACCTCCACAGCTTCAGGTTATCTAAAATAAGTTTCTTCGACTTGTAGCTTATTCACCTAGACTCTAGACGTACAATAATTAAAAAATCCATCACATCTCGAAAGTCGATATGATCTAAGATGTAATTGTTAAACTAGCGATATTTCTTTTATGTAAAAAAAAAAAAAAAAAAAAAAAAAAAAAAAATGTATAGAAAGCAATAATCCTTAAGTAGCTGAATACACCTCCTTAGCTAGCATATAATACACCTCATTTTCCATTTAGATCGCCATGAAACTTTAGGGTACAGACTAGCATGAACATTTAGCTTAATCATTTTGTGTAGTCAAGACTTTATCAAATTATTTTGTTTCCATGACATAGATTTGTAAAAATAATTTCAATGGTTAGACAAAATAATTTCTCAGTATTTAAAATTGTTAAGGATAAAGTTGAAATTACGATATCGTACAACTAGCCAATGTATATTAATAGAAATAAGCTTTGAACAGTTAACATTTAACTACTAAAATAATATATTTTCTCTTATGTTATGGCAATAACACAAGAGTAATTATTACTCGTTAGTATTGATCATCAGATCAATTATTAATATATTTATGAAATATCTGTCTAATGTAAGTATATAAGTTCTTGGATTCTTGGAGTTTACAGAGATTTTTAGAGTCTAAGCTTTACTAGCATATTAATAATAACTCATGCCAACTGAATCAGTAGACACACTAAAAAACTTATCAGTTTAAAGAAATCATACCGCAAACAGACCTGCTTTGACTACAATGTCATTTTTAGTATTTTGAAGAGTAAATCAGCAGAAAAAAGGTGACATTACAGTCAAAACCGGTTTGTATGTTTCGTTTAATTTATGATAATTTTGACAATATTCTAATTGAGTTTATAAGTGTTATTAATAATCCACTTCCACTAGTAATCCTTGAACACGTATAATTTATTTATACTGTGCATAAGAATGTATAATATAAAAAATTCACCACTCTTGACTACTTCTTTATTGATTTCATTTTATTTTTTATTCAGTGAACAGTTTACTTCTTAAGTGCCGTTTAGTAGCTGCGGTTTTTACCAATAGAGTTTTTTCATTGCTTTGATTCTGAATAAAATCAAAATACATACATGTATGTCTAATAGTTTCAACCGCAAAACCGCATTATTCTTGCAGTTCTTTCGGTTCCAATTTTTCTTTCTCCTAAAGGAAATTTAACTTTAATTTCTTTATGGATTAATAATATATTCAGTTGTAAATTTATTGCAGCATTAATTAATTCGTATAGATATTTTTAATCAACTAAAGCCTATTACTATTATTAATATTGACAGAAGTTCGATTTTTAAGATATTAAGATTAAGATAAAAAGCCCCTGAGTTAAAAATAAAGGGTTTAAAATTGTCCGTTTTCTGTGCAGAAGTATTCATTTTAAATTACTGAACTGATTTAAATTTAGTTAAGCATAGATATTCATAGAGTAGAATGATAACTCATTGTAAAATTTAGGAATCTCCCTTTAAGATACTATGAAAATAATCATTATCATTTTTGTGTAGGTAATAAAAACCCAATGAAACGATAAAAGTTCTTTTCTCCTACATATGTACCTAGTTTCTGAGTTAATTACAAGTTAGAAGAGAGTGGGGTATGTTGAATAATGGAAGTGTAGCCACTAGTTAAGATTATAATGTCAGTCTAATTGTTAGTGTATTATACGTACCCTAACACCTGATTGTGGTTTGTTCGTACCCTGTTGATCTAGCTATTCCCTCCTCTCATTTGATTTTGCTCGTTTGTATTATGAAGTGGAAGTTCTAAACCTCTTAAATCCCCTACATAAAAAATGGGGGACAAAAACAATAAATTTATTCTTTACAACCCGGATAATTCATTCTTCACAAGCTCTATTGAGGATTAGGGTCCCACCCCTGAGTATACATACCCTGTTTATCACCCCTTTATTTAACTTTTTCCACTCGATACATTTTGTGCTCGCTGAAATATCCCTTGTATAGTTCCCTCCTTGCCTTACTATTGTACCCTTATGAAAAGTTGTGTAAATAACTTATATGGTTGGAATACTTAAAAAAAAAAAAAACACTGAGGTGGTTATTTTATTTCCTTTAAGCTTTTTTACTTTCTCGAAAAGTATAATATAGGGAGAAATTAATTAATTTTTGGGAGTTTATTGAATTGTTTTGTAACTCAAAGGCAAAGGCTCAAAAAATAGTTCAATTTTAACGTCTACTTATTAGTTCAGCACATTTTTCAACATAACCTATTATATTAAATAAAAATCACAGGGAAGTACTTGCGTCCAAGTACTTTTTAGGGTTTTGTAGATGAGTAAGCATACCTACCCGTTATGTAATTATGATTTTTTTGTCTTCGAACTCAAGGGTCCCGGGTTCGATCCCCCGGGGGGTCACAATGTTTTTTATCAGTAATAAAGACAAGATAAATTACATTTTTCAGGAAATTTGCATCGCCCCACCATAAGGTATAACCATGAATTATTTCGAAATTTTAGGACCAGCCGTTATATAGTGGTTGGGGGGGGGGATGTTTTTTGGGTATATTTTGATTTATTTAACCAATAAGAAATGCAAAATTTAAAAATGCATATATATATTTGTGTCCTACTCTTCAGCAGCTTTCATTTGATACCCAACTCAAAATTTTCAAAAAATAAAATTTTGGGCGCACTTCACTTTTTTGCTCCCAAAATTGGTAATTTTTGAAAATTTAGGATGAACTCCCGGAATTTTCATCGCGCCACAATAAGGTATCAGCATGAATTATTTCGAAATTTTAGCACCAGCCGATCTGTAGTGGTTGGGGGAGGGGGGAATTTTTTTTTGGTATATTTTGATTTTTTTAACCAATAAGGAATGCAAAATTTAAAAAAGCATATATATATTTGTGTCCTACTCTTCAGCAGCTTTCATTTGATACCCCACTCAAAAATTAAAAAAAATAAAAATTTTTGAGTTTATCACATTTTTTCGACTTGCGCATGCGCACATCAAATTTTGAACTTCTATATAATTTTCCTGTGGTTGGGTCAAAAAGTTGCACCAGTGTTTCAAATATCAGCACTTTCGCTTAAACGGTTCGGGCCCTATGAACCAAAGAGCGACGGACAGACGGACACATCACCCTCGGCATAAGGGTTTTGAGAAGTATCTACAAAACCCTAAAAATGAACAAAGACGTAAACAAAACGAACAATGAAGTACCAATATAAAACGTTCTCGAATAAAATAGCTTTATTCTCTAATTTAATTGATGCATAATAATTATATAAATTATTATACTTATAAATTTTAGTATTAAATAATCCCAAATAATTTAATAAGTTGTCGTTTGATATTTATCGTCTTCATCTTCAAGTAAATAAATCGCTGTATCGCGTACATTACCAAGCTCAAGCTCCCTTCACTTAAACTTTTTTGTGTCTTATTACTGAACGTGTCGTTTTTTCCATTCTTTAACAAACAATTACTTTCCCGGCAGAGGTATTGTAGTGCTGAAGGGGCCGAGGACCACGTGCCTAATTTAGAAAAAGTACTATTATACCTAGTTATACTTCCTTGTTGCCGATAAACTCTGTTGATATGGAATACAGGTTAATGGATTTTATACTTTTCTTTTTCACATGCCATTAGATTTGTCAGGAGAAAAATAGGTATATTAGATTACGAGAGATTATTCAATCTGTTGTATTATTTGTAACTTTTGACTTTTGGTTAATGTTTTCTTTTCCAAGTTAAGCAAGCATTTCCTAACTTAAACTAACTGTAGCAAATAAGATTATCGGATCTGAATCTGAATATAACATATAACTATCATTATAAATTCTTTTTGGCCAGAGAAATTTAATTTATTCTCTAGTCTACGTGATACGTTATTTCGTCAAAGTGTGAGAAACGCATTCAGGACAAATTTGAGACTTTTAACAGATATGCTCTTATAATAGTAAAAATATGTTAGTGGTCCTCAAGAAATTTAAAGTTTATAATAGTAGGACAAAGTATTCTAAAGACTATAAACATAGAATTTAATCTCGTAATTTCACTTTCATTACTTGAGTACTCTTCCGTAATTTTTTTCTTGTCTCCTTTATTACAAAAGTTATTTGAGAAATTTGTTGTAATATTTCTAGTAAAATCTTATTTTATATTTAGTAGGTACAGTCAATCTGGAAATTTGTGCGGAAAAAATTCGAGGATGATTTTTTTTTTGCGAGGATCGTTTGGGACAGATGAGAAAAGCTTAACTCCAACTTTTCGGGAACATCCGGTTGCGGAAGTACGGGGTACGGGGTACAAAAAGTGTATACCCTTCATGATGCATGTCGTTGGAAAGCTCTTTAAGAGTACAGTAATTTTTGTTATGCACACTTTTGTCATATTTTCATTTTTGAGGGGGGTAAAAAGGAAAAACGATGGAAAAAAATAAATAAATAAACAGTAAATCTGTAAATTGTGCCACAAAGATTCGAGACTATATATTTTTTTTTTTTTTTTCCTGATTTGCTTGGAGCACATGAGAAAAGCTTAACTCTATCTTTTCGGGAACATCCGAATAAGAAAAAAAAATTATTAATGAACAGTAAATTTGTGCAGCAAAAATTCGAGACTAGGACGACCTACATTTTTTTTGAGAATCACTTGGGGCACATGAGAAAAGCTTAAATCCAACTTTTCGGGAACATCCGGACGGCGGAAGTACGGGTTACGGGGTACAAAAGTTGAAAATGTATATACCATTTATGATGAATGTCGTTGGAAAGCTCTTAAACAGTATAGTAATTTTTGATATATACACTTCTTATATACCCCAAGCGATTCATGAAAAAAAAAAAAATTCCCTTGAATTTTGACTTTTATCACGGCAGCTTTTTTTTCCCTGTTTTTCCAATTTACTCCCCTCAAAAATGAAAATATGACAAAAGTGTATGTAACGAAAATTAATGTACTCTTAAAGAGCTTTCCAACGACATGCATCATAAAGGGTATATACATTTTCGACTTTTGTACCTCGTACTTCATGAAGGGTACTTACTTACTTTTTGTGACTTTTGTACCCCGTACTTCCGCAACCGGATGTTCCCGAAAAGTTGGAGTTAAGCTTTTCTCATGTGTCCCAAACGAACCTCGCAAAAAAAAATCATCCTCGATTTTTTTCCGCAGACAGCCTCTTATCACGACAGATTGACTGTACTATTGGTGTACGAGTAATTTATTTTTTTTTAAATTGTATGTATGATATATATTGTAAATAATTAATTAGTCACCAATGGATGTGCCCTATGTTTAATTTTTTTATCAGTTTTTTGTTACTTGTTACCTGTCATTACATAATTATTGATTTGACATTTATAATCAATCATTTTGTTTTGGTTTAGATATTACCGGTTTTGGCATGTTTGCTATCTTTAGTGGTTCGGTGGTTGTTTGCTACCACAACAGCAAATATACTGAAACCGGTATGGTAAGTGTTATACTTGTGATTTAGACAAATAAAGAAGTACCTAGTATTTAAATAGTGTTTTATTTATTAAATTTAATATGTATAACTATCATACAAAATCTTGGTCGAAACTACGAATTCTGGTTTAGAGCTTATGATGAAAAATCGCGCGGTTCTTGTTAGCTTTTGCAACTGCGATGACCCTGTAATTTCATGAATTCTTTTATCCACATTTGGTAAAATCGATATTGGCTAGCCGTAACACAACGTAAGGTACCTGAAGGCCGAATTTCATTAAAAAATTACAACAATGGACAAAATGTCATGTACATTGTACCGTAATGTTTCAAATCAAATGATCAAGTGTGAAAAATCAAGAAAAATATTTTGTAATAGTGGTCTAACCTTGTCAAACAAGGTGAACTCTACGGTTAGAAATACATGCGCGCAAGTACAAAAATATACTCAATACATTTAATATGTTGGTGAGGTAATAAAGTAGGAAATATAATAATAATAAACAAATAGGTATAATATTAGATTTATAACACATTTAAGTATCATTAACACCTTCAAAATAATTAATCCACCTTCTAGGCGATTTAACTGGTCCAAATTAAATGTTTCATTTAGGATTTTTTTATTTCAAGTATAAAAACAAATTGATTTAATTTATTACCATTTATATTTAAAATAAAATATTTTAATTGGGTTCTTATATAGTTAAAATCTTTCGAAGAATATTAACATAGCATATTTATTGAGCAGTTGACGTAAAATTGTGGGTAGTGTAAAAGTAAATCAAATTGGATTTGCTTAGTGTGAAATTATTTTTATTTTATTTTTTTTCAATACCATGATTAAGTAATAAAATTAATAATATAAAAGAACATTTAGTACATAAATTCCATAATTCTATAATAAATCATTTTAAATTTTATTACTCTAATAAATCATTTTTCCACTAGAGAACATAGAGTCCTGACCTACGGAGAGACGTTTAGACTCGGAGTTATAGTTATTGAATCGGATTTATCTTATCGGTGCCTTTTTCATTATTAGCAATTAATTTATCCTGTCTGGTCCTTAAAATTTGTATTATTGTTATAATTATTTATATATCCCAACATTAAAATTATTTTCTTTGATTTCAGGTGAGTTCCAGTTCTTAAATGCTTGTTGTAAGTTACTTTTAATATTTTGTCTTATATTTGAAAATTCTATCAAATTTTATTGCAGTCTCTCATTTTTTCAGAACAAACTGTTATTCATATTTATTAATAGTTACCTCTCGAACAAATTTTATAAATCTTATATATTTATTAAGACTCTGGTCTTGAGTTTTAAGGTTTTGGTAATCTAGTTTAAAAATTTGGAATCATTGTGTGACCCTAAATTCTGGGCCACCTTATCCAAAAGAATGTTCCACATAAAGATTTTATTTCGAAAGAATTGGGCTGGTTACAGGTAACGGAATTGCGTGTTGTAAATTTTGGCAAGACTAGTACATTTAAAAAGTTGTACAACTCTAGTAACTTATAATAAGTACAGTGTACAGTATACAGCATTTATCCTATGAAATATTTTTATACAAGATATTGTATATTTTATAAAATTAACAGCATATTCTAGAGTGGTGAAATTTTAAACTAAACATCGTAACTAATGTATATTAACGTAAGAGACTTGTCGTATTTAATCTTTTGGAAGATAGCCTTCTACTAGTTGATTAATTTCCACCGAATTTACGGAAATAACTCCCAGATAAAATCACTCGAAGAGCAAAATTAATTAGTTGGTACAAAAAACTTTAGCAAATATTTAATTGGGAACGATTATGACTACTTTAGTGTGTCATTATTAGTGTGCATTGATCTTAAAGAAATAAATTGGCTTAAAACATTGTTGCTTAGTTCTTTCTGTATTCTGTATTGCTAGAGGTAGGTAGTACCGTGTGTAAGTAGGTGTATTGAGCAGACTATTGCGGAGCGGGAGTTTCTACCTTGAGATCCAAACTTGACGCCTCCTCGTCTGTTTGCCTCCATCATTATTATTGTCGTGACGTTTGTAAGCTTCATCTCTCTAGGTTTGTGCTATATGATTCTTATGATTTCACAATATCTTCTCTCCGTCACCTTTTTTAATTCATATTGGATTCTTTCCAACATGTTTTCTCTTTATCTCATTCCTTTCATCCGATCAATTTAATATTAGTGAAATTATGCCCACCTCTACTACCTTCTTGGCTACATCTTTATTAATTTTGTCATTGAGAAAGGCCACTTGTTCTTTTTTTCGTTTGTCTCTTATAAAAATTATTTTACTTAAGTAAAACATTGTTAAGTGTTTTCATGTTTTAACACGACTCCAATTAGTTTATGTCGATTTGAGGATTACTTTTATTTTGCTGTCGATAGGAGCCAATGTGGTAAGTAAGCTTTTCTTTAGTTCATTGATTATTTAATTTATTGTTTTAAAAATAAAGTCATTGTAGGGAGTCTTACGTTAGTCTCCGACATCGTATGACTCGCCCTCTAAATATTTTTATTTATAATTATAATGTATCTCTAGTTCCACCGAAATAGGCGCTGATGATGGCTTTATAAAAGCCGAAAGCTGCTTTGATAAATAAAAAATCTTCCGTGGAGAGACTGTTTCATTGAATTTATCATTGTAGGGAGATAGGTTTGCATTTATACCTTTTAATAACTTTGGTATTTCTGAGTTAGGCTTACTTAAGTAATTACATAGTTTAGAATTGAAACAAACGTAGTGGCGCGCGCCGAGCTATCCTTTTTTATGGTTGTGTAAGAACTATTAACGGTAACAAGGCTCCTTTCATTACGCCGATTGTATTTTTTTCTCCACTCCGTCTTACTACGTTTACTCTATAGAATAAGAACGTATAGTATCAGTCTTGGTGCAGATATTTTGATAATTGTGATAGAACAATGTGCTTGAAAAGCTTTAAATGCTTGATTCTCGTGGGCATAATTTCATTAACAAACAGCGAATAGTATTTTGACTTGGTGCCCGTGTTGTCATACAATAATCGCCTCGCTTATTATTTTCTCACCACATGGCATCTGCGGGAAAGATCTGGAAGTATAATTGGAGGAGGGAAGCCAGGTGAAGGACGAGAGGATTAGAACGAGCGGCACACGCTTTAAGTTAATGGGAGTTGTTTGAAAGGATACAAGGCCATGAACAAAAAGACCATTCAGGTCATTGTACATCGATGGATCGGAAACGTAGGATGGGGCGTTGGTGATTTTGCAGAGGATGATTGAGACTGGATTGCATTTTGGATCCAATTAACGGCTTCTTATAATAGTTGAACTCAAGTCAATATCTTCAGATAGTTATAATACCCATGCGCGTATATTGTTTGCTTGTTTTGTGATGTATGCTTGAATTTGGAGTGGAATAACCGAAAAGGTAATATGTGCCGTTGTTACTTCTAATCCTGTTCTCTTTGTGTTGCTGGATTATAAATATAATTTTTGGATAACATTACGTTCTGTCGGCACCATGTATACTCCCTTGTTCTTTAGTATATTTCTGTAAATTTTAACCAAAGGAGTGAAAGAATTGTCATAAGGAAAAGGTTTTTTTTTTTTTTTTACATAGATAAAAGTATTAATTCAGCAATATTTAATGTGGCCAATCGGTTGAAATTACTATGGAACTATTTGTGGTGTTACAAATGTTTGTTTGTGTGCATGTAAAAGAGAAAAAAAATGGGCGCAGAAGGATACTGATGGGCTAATTATGCTCTACCATCCAATTTCCATTCAAATCAGACGAGTAGTTTTTAAGATACTTGTATGTTGGTTCGCCAAAATTGAACGACAGACAGGCAGTGAACAACATTTTCCCTGATGTCTGAAACGGATTTCAATTTTATTATTCTTCAGAACGATCACATAGCTTCCGTTACCTTCGGTGTCTCGGAAGCAAAATGGGGGAAACAATTAAATAAATTAGACAATAATAGGCTGTAAAAGCATAACAACAATAAAGAACGTAACAGGACTCGAGGAAGCTATGTGCCACCGCCACCCTAATTGGCAATCTGACATTGGGACAAACAGATTGTGATCGTTCTGAAGAACGTGTGATCATAATGCTTGCGTTTTTCGGTAAGCTCGGAAGCAATGATCTTATTACCTAATAGTTTATAGGTAATTGTAGTTTATCTTTAATATTTTCTTAAGCAGCTTTTTATAAAAGGAGCGAGAAATATTGAGTGCTAACACCTTTTTAACAATTTGTTTGTATGCAAATGACATTATTACTTATTAATAATTTGCTCATTATAAAATTATGGTGAATCATTGTCTTTGCATAATTGAGTTAAAAAAAGTGGCATAATTGAGAATTTTGATTACAATAATTTAAAGTTGAATTATTCTGTAAATGCTATGTTTTATGTAGAGTATGAAAGAGCATTTAACGTGGGATGATTATAATAGTTGTTGCTATTAATGTTTTTAGTAATAATATCGTTCTAATTTATCCGAATGATTATCTTATTTATGTTATTGCATCTGTTTCTAGGAAATAGTTTGAAATCGTGTTAGTTTTATCTTTGTTTTCTATCTTTGTTCGGACACTTTCATCTTACATGGGAAGCCTAACTATTATCGAATTTCAAATAAACCTCGGTATTTTGATAGACGTTCCAGATCTCACTGTTTAGCTATATTTTTCTCAGGTTTAATCTAGTAAAAACGATTGATTATTGTGTTTATTTTAACATTATAATTACTATTTGCTCTTAATTTAGCTCATAAAAATTTGTACAACAGAAATAACTAATCCATCTCTGTACTGTTTCACCAATTAATAATGGTTTTACAGCAAAAATAATAAAGTTTAATTTTGTAGGTTTCATTCGAATTTTATGTCAAATGCGTATTGTCATAGTTGTACATTATGTAGTTGTGTACTTAAAAGCATGGTTTATGTAATTGTGTTACCTGTGGTTTAACCTTCACTATTTCTAACCTTCCAAAGCATTGTTATCAGTATTTTGTTATCTTTACTACGTGGAAAGCCCGTATTGTCGTATCACTTCCCTCTTTCTTTCCATTGCTTGTCTAGGTTGCCTTATTGTTTAACATTATACTTACATGGTTCTTTCTTAGTTATTGTTATTCCTTCCTTTTTTTACGTTTTACTATAAAGTTACTAACACTTTCAAAAGTTTATTTATTTAAATTTAATGTTTTCCTTATACTATTTCCGGGCAAAGGTGTCTTATCTTATGTACTTAACTTTTGTTGAAATACCTATATGTGAAGATAACGTTTAGATAAAACACTACAAATCAAAGTACATAACTAATTATAAGTTGGTATAATTGTTATTGTCAATAAAATATATGCCATTGGTAATATATTTGTTAAAAAAATTGAGATTCTACATTATGTTTAAATGATAATTTATTATCAAGTTAAAACTGCCCTTGCTCACTAACTTAGTTGTCCTGAACAAGATTTGGTGGTACTTACTCATTAAATATAAGTTATTAGTTTACATTATAAGCACAAATAATATTTTTAACTCCTGATTGCTCCAGAATCTGTTATGGGCCTTACGGATTACCAAATACATAAGACATAAGGGATATGCATTTTAGATCTGCACAGGATATAATATAGTGCTTTCATATTGCAACAATTTCAAATGATGATCCGGGAACCATGTCATAATATTACTATCATCACACCAACTTCACATTGGGCTTTCAGCCAGGTCAAGCTGGTGAAAATGTAAATTCCGAGTGTCCTATAAGAATGCCTCATTCAGAAACTTTCCAAGAGTTAAGCAATAAAAATACAAGCGCAGTCTTGGTCATGAAAGTAGGAGTGAAGTGAGTTTATGGACTAAAGAAAGAGCAGACATGCCTCAATGCAGGTATCACTACTTTGATAGGCTCACTTTTTTGGGCGGGGGTCTGGAACTTGGCCCCTTTTCACGGTTAAGTTTTTGTTGTGGATATAAACTTAACGTAGCCATGATCACTTTACTAAGGAACCAAACTACAGCTTTTTAACAGTAACCTCCGTTCATATGTCTACTAAGAAAGAAAATATATTGAATTAAGAAATATTTAGCTACAGGGAATTTGCATCCTTTAAGAATCCATTCATTAAAGTTAAATCTTTAACCTTTTATTATTTCTCACCTATATGGTAGAAAAAAGTTATGTTTTCACCCAACATTTTTTTTTTTCGAGATTTCAACTGAATTATCTGTTTTGGGTGTTTTAAAGTGAGTGGTTTTCAGCACGACGTCTGTATGTGTGTATGTGTTTTATCATCGTAGCGTGCAGGATATTTGACTTACAGAGTTAAAACTTGGCAGAAAATCAATCCTTATTTTCTAGTTATGCCGCTCGGAAAATCAACATTTTTCCGCCATCTTGAACCTAGTATGTTGAGTTAAAAAAAATCGAAAAGTGGTCCGATTGAGTTGAAATTTGGCACGAATGTACCTCCCTGTATGACAAACGAATCCATCAAATTTAATTTTGATATTGGCTGTCAAGTTATCGATTTTTGAATATTGAAACTTGATGGTTAATAATGCCGAAAGTATAAATACGTTTTTGACGTAGGTATAGCATATCGTTGGAACCGGTAATAAAATAAGGAACGAATTTAAAAAACCCGATAAAATTCCATTAGTTAATTTAAAAGTTATAAGCGAACATAATTATAATTATTGCGTTGAAACTTTTGTTTACATCTGTCAAAATACCGCCAAAATTCAAATAATTAAATAAATGAAATAAAATAAATAAATATAATGTATAAACATTTTTTTGAAAAATGATAATAAAAAAACTGTTCACCCATCCAAGTACTGGCCACGCCCAATGCTGCTTCCTCCTGCTGCGAGGCAGCAGTAGAGGCCACTATAGTGGACTCCAAAGGGAGGAAAAGTTCCGAGGTACCCCGTACCCTATTATTTTTAAATTATCGCTAATTTGTAGTTGTAATTTGAAACCAAAAAATTGTCAATACTTATGACTTATATATTGTCAGAATTTTTTACGGGATTGATATAATTAGTTTTTTATTACTGCCAACTATGACATTGTGTAGTAGAAAGAACAAATAGTAATTAAATAGATAAGACTGTTTAAATAGAACGTATAGAATTGATATTGGCATAGTTCAGTTGTTTATCTAATGCTATTGGACTATACTTTATCATATTCTAATTGTTATGACACTCGGTTTAATTCTTTTTACGGATTCAAAAAAAAAAAAACAACTACGAGCCTTAAAGCAATTATGTATTATTAAAAACCTTTATCGTGAAAACTTCAGTTTATTTTGCGGCATTGTGCGGTTTGAATCAATGTAAACGGTTTCTGACATGTTTTAATTATGTAATGCATTTTTTTCTGCACAAAAGTAATGGCTTATATAGTTATGAAATTAAATTATCCTTTAAGTTGTTGTTTTATCGAGATTTTAAGGAATCTCTTATCTCATACTGGCGAATAATTGTAATGCATATATGTCGGTTTTATACGAACTCGTTATAGAGAAGTTTATCTAAAACTTAATTCGTAAAAATAATATTCTATTGTTCTTATATGCAACTTTTATATGATTTTATTATTCGTGGGAATATTTTGGCGTATGTTTCAGTTTTTTCCTGTAATGAAGACGAAAAAAAAAATCTTAAGAATTTTCCTTTCTCAAGCTGTGTTTTGACTGTTTTCTTTTGTGGAACTTAATTCATAATTAGGAAAAATATAGTTTATAATTGGGAGTATTTACGGCAGTTTGTTTTTTCAATGACTAATTTAAGTGGTCGAATGTGAGTTGGACTCACATTGGAGTTGGAAAAGTAAATTCAAGTTTATTTTAGTTGGTCACTTGATATAGGTTAATTATTCAAAAATATTACTCCAAATCAAAGTGGTCACCTATTAAGTGACAAACTAACATCAACTTGTTTTTTTTTTGTTCTATTAACTAATTTTGTACTCAGAATCATAACTCAGACAGCATTATGATTTAGATACTTCACCGAATTAGATGGAATTTCGCATTAATGTTAAATTAAATATCTTTTTGAACGTGTTAAATAATATAAAATTAGATATCATGGAAATTATATTCAGTATTACTAAGCATACGAGAAAGTTTTGTTTCAGTTTATTGGTCCAATTTTTTAAAAATGAAGGTGTGTTGGAATCATTTTTTTATGTACTCACGGCAGCAAAATTAAGCATTGTTGTACTGTTTTCAGTCTGCAAAATGTCATTTTTCTTGATTCTTTTGAATAAAGTGTCAGCAAAATATCAAAGTGTCAGCAAAAGTTCAAAGTGTCAGCAAAAGTTCAAAATGTCAGCAAATGTTCAAAGTGTCAGCAAAATAACAAACAGGCTGTCACATTGTAAGAAAATTTTACTAAAAAAAAAGGTTACTTCATCCCAGGTTATAAACACTACCACATTGTTTATTTTTATATATTTAAGCGTAATATTCTGCTAAATAGTTATATCTTTTTTGAAAATAACTTAAATAATTATAGTGACAAACAAATTTTACTATTTTACAATGATTAATTTTAAAAAATCACTAAAAATTGAGATAAAAAACAGTTGTTAATAAAAAAAAAAAGTGGCAACCCTGACACCCTGAATTGTTTTGCCTTTGTTTTGATTTCTTGATGACTCAAACTTTCGTTTTTTTTACAAATTTAATTTCTTTAAATCTTTTATATATTAAAAAGGGAATATAATAATTAGTGTAATTTTTCTGCCGTTAATAGATAAAATATTTTATGTAACTATGCAGCAAAGGAAACATTCCTGTCTCGTTTAAAGATTACCTGCTTCGGTTACACCTCAGCAGGTAATTAACATTTGCCTGCCTCGGCTTCGCCTCGTCAGTCAACATGTAATTTTCCTGACTCGGCTTCGCCTCGTCAGTAAAATAATAAATTTCCTGCCTTGGCTTCGCCTCTGCAGTAAATTTGTTTAGCCTATCCCCGCCTTTGGCTCGGAACTAAAACTTAAAAACTTGTCAGCAAAATTCCATTTTGCTGCCTAGTTACATAAATAACTATCTTTTATAAAATGGTCTCGTGATTTCACTTCCGGTAATGATTTTTCTAAATAGTCATTCGGACAAATTTTATCGGAGTTAGTACAGTCGTTTAAGTTGCATGCGTCATTTTGGGTCCAGAAGACCTTAAACGTATAAATCCGTCGTAATCTCAAAATACCCCCGTAAATTAGATATATAACATGGAAAAAAAATTGGTTTAATTTGGCCCTAAAATGTCTTATACATGGGCCCCTACTTCTAGATGGCCAGACCTAAATTATAAATAGTCGTTCAGATCTGTTTTAAATATTTGCTCTTATGGTTTGAGAATAAACTAATTCGCTTATCTCTTTAACTTTTAATCAGTTTTAGTAACATGTTTCACCTTAAAAGTTATCTAAGTCTGTCTTCATCCCTTCCTAGAAAGGGGCCTTTCTTTTTATAAAATAGATAATAAAAATGAATTAAAAAAAAAAGTTTTAGTTTTTGGCGCACTGTTAAATCAAACGCTTGATAAATATACGGTCTTTATATAAATAGTAGGTTTTTTTTTCCTTTAAAAGTCAAACTTAGTATAATAATTGATAGGTTGGTTTGTTATCTTGGAAAAAGATTGCTTCCTAGTATTCGGTATTTACATCAAACACTTGATTGATAAGGAAGAAGTGGTCCCCTAATAGGTTACCTTTTTTACACTACATTTTACCTCAGTGCAAAAATTCTTACAAGAGGCTTTCACAACTTTTTTTTCAAAACGGATCATACATATATTCAGTTTGCTAGGTTAGATTGATTGATAGATTCCTCTAACGTCGTTAATCGTTAATCGACTATAATTTTTGTGTAGAGCAAGAATGAATGATCCTTAATTAATTTGTTAAATTATTTAGTACTAAAGATTCGATTGTTGTTTTGACTTAAACTTGGAAACGAGCAAAAGAGAATTCAAATATTACACACTTTTGTGTTTAATTGAAATTATCTATTTTATTCGAAGTAAAACTTCGAATTTATTCTTCCTGTAGGGATGAATAAATTTATAAATTTAGTGTTAATTTATAGTATTAATTATTCGCTTTTATAAATATTTAATTTTAGTTTTCATGATTAAAAAGTATTTTTATTAATTTCATGTCCCCAATAGTTAAAATATATAATAAAGTAGTAAAATGGAAGTTAACATTAAAATATTTTCAGCAATAAAAGTTATCATTGAATGGTGACTAATTATAATTGATATCTTAAGATTGATTTATCTATTTTCTACAAAACGGAATACGAAAAGTGCTCGTGTTTTCAATAAATAATAGTTTTTTACTTTATTTAATCAGTTGCAATTAGTCATGTTACAATTAATTAATCATTTTATTTATTCAACAATATATAGTGTTTATTTTCTTATTGATTTGTGAAAGCCTGAAGTATGTTTTACGTGGCTCTTTCTGATATTAGTAAAGGAGAATATAGGTATGTATTTATACATACTTTTTACTTTTCCTCACTACCTATAGTAGGAAAAGTAGTACTGTTTTCACCAAAACATTTTTTTTTTTAGATTTCAACGGAATTATCCGTATTGGGTGTTTTTAAGACCTCCTGAGCCTGAGTGGTTTTCAGCATGACAACTGTATGTGTGTGTGTGTGTGTTATCACCGTAGCGCCCAAGGTATTTAACCTAGAGAGTTGAAACTTGGCAGAACAATCAGTCCTTACCTGTAGTGGTGCTGCGCGGAAAATCAAATTTTTCCGCCTTCATGAACCCAGTTTGTTAGTCAGCAAAAATTTAAAAAAAATCGTAATAAATCCACATTGGTCCTGATCGAGTTGAAATGTGGCACGAATATACCTCTCTGTATGACAAACAAGCCCACCAAATTTCATTTTGATATTGGCCACCATTTTGAAGTTATCAATTTTTGATTTTTTAATCTTTGACGGTTAATAATACCGAAAGTATAAATAGGTTTTTGACGTATAGCATATCGCTGGAGCCGGAAAAAATTAAGGAACAAATATAAAAAACCCTGATGAAATTCCATTAATTAGTTTAAAAGTTATAAGGCTGGCTAGACTTGTAGAAAAGATCTTGTTACTGAGAAAATAGCAAATATTGATTTTTTTTACATCATATTTTGATAGAGTTTTTAATAATGATTAAATTTAACCACGAAAACACTTATCAACTAACTAATACAGACCACTGGTCAAATAGATTTTTTACTTGTGTAGGAGAGTGTAGTATAATAGTAACAATAATAATAATAATATATTTATTTGTTTTTAAAACTGGAACAGTTTTATTCAAAGGGTTGTCACTTAAATAAATTATACACATTTTAAAAAAAATTTAAAGGTAAAATAAAATAATACATAACATTAAACTTAAATGAGATCAAATTAAAGGCGTTCTTCTGCATGCTACATAATAAAAAAAGGGAGAAAATCTGTGAACACATCTTAGAAATATAAATTAACAAAATTATATGTATGACTAACATAATCTATGAAATAAATAAACAAATACTTGATGGGATATTGAAAGAAATATACATATACATGCACACACATACACCCATACACACTCACATACATTACATTTACGAGAATAATATTGAAATTACTATTTTGCAAGTTAAGAATGTTGGGTATAAAAAAATATATTTTATTTAAATTATTATTTTTCATATTTCCTAAAATCGATGCTATGTTTGTTTCATCTCGCCATTCAGACTCTGCATTTCTCCACTCTGTAGGAAGGAATGCATCTCTCTGTGCTTTGTAAGTAGGACATCTTAAAAATATGTGACTTAGGGTCCTCCAATTCCATAATGTTACAAATAGTGCATATTTCGTTTGTTTTCATTCTATATAAAATGCCTCTGAGGGTTATTTTAACACTATCTAGCCCACACTTACGTAGTTGTGCTAATAATTTCTGATTATTGAATGAAAGTTTAGTATTTAGATTTAAGCAATTTTGATCTTCGTGATTAAAGGTGTTTAGTATTTCATAAAGACTACTGCAGGAGGATTGTTTGATTCTGTCAAGTCCGTCTGTTTGGGTTGTTGAGAATATGTCTGTATTAAATTATTAATCTTGCCATTACTAATGGTCGAGTTAGAGTCAAGAATGGTGTCTTACAAATTGTATGTCATTTGCTTTTAGAATCTGTTTTACTTGGCTAATCCCATTGTATTTTACCACGTTTTCAGGCACAGAATCCAAAAACAAAAGACGTTTAATTAGGAGAGTGTAGTAGTGTAGTAAAAGGACTGTTGGATAATTGTTCTCTACCGAAATTTTGTTTCTTACTCTTGGTGTAACGTTATTAAAATTTCCTACTGCAAATTAAATTTGGCTTGAACTAATCATTTTAACTCACAGTTTTTCCATAGGAAGACCAATTTGTTTAAGAGGTTAACGGTGTTCTACCTTCTTTATCACCTTTAAATGTGATACAGCAAAAGGTCTTCCTTCTTTATCACCTTTAAATGTGGTACAGACAAAAGGTCTTCCTACTTTATCACCTTTAACTGTGGTACTGACAAAAGGTCTACCTTCTTTATCACCTTTAAATGTAGTAAAGACATAAAGTCGTCCTTCTTTATATCCTAAAATACGATTAAATGAAAAGAAGCTGTCAGATAAATAATTTTGAAAAATAATAGTCAGTAAGAATGCCACATATTTAAACATTTCGACTATTGTATTTTATTCTGCCGCGTTATTAAGCAAATCGAGTTTGCTTTTAAAGTTAGATTGCAAGAAAATTATGTTTTTCCTTGACTATTCGACCCTGGGTTTCCTGCTAGGTAGGGGACAGGGACAATTACACACGGTTTGTGCACAGCAGCTTTATCGAGAAAACTGAACTACCATAAAATTATTTAATGATATTTCTATTAAATAAACTGACGTATGAAGTTTAGATCTGAAGTCAAATTATTATATTTTTATACTTGGTTGACTTCTGTAGTTAATAATGATTGTTTTAAGTAAATATTGCAAGAAAGACTACTCCTTTTTTTCTATTTATAGAGTTTTGCAATACCACACGCTCTTAAATAATAGTTAATAAAAAGGAATAAAAGCACTATTAAAGTTGATTATAAAGAAAACTGGCTATTATTTAGATAGGTTATTTGTTCAATTATCGTTGTCAGTATAGTAATAATTATATGTGTTTAGACTACTAAAAATTTTACTGGGACAAGCAGTAGATTAAAATAACATACTGACTACTAGAACAGATTAAGATTTTAAGCCAAATTAAGATAATACTCTGATGGCTTAATCAGAGTCTTAATCATTATTTATTATTAATAAATAATAATATTGTCGAATTAGGATAGAGTTATACAGCCATAATGATTCTTTAATGAATTTGTCCAGATATATGAAAATAGTGGGCTGAAAAAATCTTTTTATGGACATGACCCATTGTTTACATTTTTATTCAATAATGACATTTTGGGTGCATCTTGTGATTTACCGCCTATTGTGACCTATCCTGGATAAGTCACTTAAAATGTATGAGCTTATGTTCCACAAGATCAGTCCAAACGTGGAAGAAGGAGAAGGAATAGAAGTAAAACTTGTATTTATAACTTCTCTCTTATCTTGCTGCAGGCCGCTTACTTAGTTGTATTCTAACTCCTTTTAGGTTTTTAAAAATGTCCATGTGTAATCTTGCCTAACGTTTTACTCTCTCTACAATAAAAAAAATAGGCAAGGCGTGAAGTCTCACGTAAAAAGGGTTTCGTTGGTATTGTGAACCCAAATTAGAAGGGGGGGGGGGG
Organism: Gerris lacustris; assembly: GCA_951217055.1. Taxonomy (NCBI): domain Eukaryota; kingdom Metazoa; phylum Arthropoda; class Insecta; order Hemiptera; family Gerridae; genus Gerris; species Gerris lacustris. The sequence continues at coordinate 50,194,015 of OX578278.1, forward strand.
GGGGGGGGAGAGAAAAGTTTTTTGACAAAATGGCGCGCAAATTGAACGTTAACCACAAGTGTTATACATTTTTGTAATCTACTCTTCAATACCTTTCATTTGATACCCAACACAAAAATTTTAAAAAATATTTTTTTTCGAGTGACGTGAATTATCCGCCATCTTGGATTTCCAGTAAATCAGATCAAATTGCTAATCTTATTTTTTCTATGGCCCACCAGACCACACATTTTTCTATATTTTTAGTAACAGCGGAAATACGATTTTAGGGGGGGGGGGGGGACACGCAAAATTTCGATGTTTTTTGACAAAATGGCGCCGAAAATTAAACACTATCCTAAGTGGTATATATATTTGTAATCTACTTTTCAATACCTTTCATTTGATACCCCAGTCAAAATTAAAAAAAAATATTTTTTTCGCGCGATGTGATTTATCCGCCATTTTGGATTTGAAGAGCTGATAATTTTGAGTTCGCTATATTTTTTCCTGTGTGCGCGTCAAAACGATATTTTATACTGAAAGTTTCACATTTTTATCTCTTTTTGTTCAAAAGTTATTGGAATCGTACAGAGTGACAGACAGACACAGGAACGAAACTATAAGGGTTTCTTTTTTTTGGTTTTACCAACGAAACCCTAAAAATATAAACTAAACACTTGTGGTTCATTCCAATTATTATTGAGATGCTTTTGTCTGATAATAGTGGTTAACGAGATTTTGAACTCGAAGGAAAAGGGGCAGGGCCAGATTTAGAGGATTTGGGCCCCTAGGCGGATGATGTGGTGCGGGCCCCCTCCTTGTACTTATGACTTCATATTGGGGGGGCGATTATTATGGGGTCTTAAGTGGGGGGGAAGGGTTTTTTGAGGACATTTTAAAACTTAAAAAATATTTTGTTGATATACCTGTGACCATTAAAGCCTAACAGTTTTTAAGTCTCATGATCAACAGCCCAGTATACGAAACTCACATTTGGGTATATTTTATAAATAAATCGGAAGTTCGTTTTTTTTTGGGGGGGGGGGACACTCAAAATTTGAATGTTTTTTTGACAAAATGGCGCGGAAAATTTAACGATTTCTACAGGTGTTATATATTTTTGTAATCTACTCTTCAATACCTTTCACTTGATACCTCACTCAAAATTAAAAAAAAAAAATTTCTCGTGACAGCAATTAGCCGTCATCTTGGAGTCCCAGTTAATCAGATCGAATTGTTATTCTTATTTTTTATATAGCCCAGCAGAACGCACATTTTGCATATTTTTTCATATTTTTAGAAACAGTGGGGAAGCAAAATTGTGATGTTTTTTGATAAAATGGCTTGGAAAATTAAATGCTTTCCACAAGTATATACAGTATGTCCACGGATTGAGTTGCCTATACGTGTAAACTCAAAAAAATTTCAATTTTCGAAGAAAAGTCACTCTTCATAAATTCTTCTGCTTGTTCTTAAATGAAGATTTATGGTATTACTTTTTGTTCAAAATTTACCCTGTACCCAGAAAGTACAATTTCCTAAAATCGTACAAGAGTAAACCGGTCCAAATTTCAACTATACAAGAAAAAAGTATTCTTTATAATTTCTTTAAGATACTATTCCAAATTTATTTATCACATAAAAAAGTTCGATAATCAAATTTCAAAAATCCCCCCCCCCTGCCATTTATGAAAAGTAAAATTTGTCTGATTCTTATTTATGTGCGATCGATTTAAAGGTCTCATTAAGTGCATTAAAAGTTGTAGTATTGCTTTTCTACTTTTTCATATAAAGAGAAAGTATTGTGATGGCGCGAAAATTCGATTTTGATATTTTGATGGATTTACACGTTTTGAGGTCCCCTGAGTCCAAAAAAGTGGTTTTTTAAAAATGTCTGTCTGTCGTCTGTGCAGACGCCTGGAGCCTAAACTACTGGGCCGATTTTGACGAAATTTGGCATACATGTTCAGAAAAATAATACCCCGAGGCTAAATCGAGAAATGAATTTTAGCTCCAAATTTAGGGGCCCTACCCCCCAAAAACTCTGAAAAAACGTGAAAAAAAATTATTTCTCAAAAACGGTTTTGACGATTTTGATTAAAAAATTCTAAAATATAGTCCATTTAAATACGAATCCAACGATATAAGCCGTTTCCCCGGGAAAAATCTAGTTCCTGAGAAAAACGCTTAAAACGCGGACTTGAGAGAGCCCGGGTTCGATTCCCCGCCCGGGAGAAGTTATTTTTATGATAAATTTTAATGAAATGCTCAATAATAATTAAATTTACATAGGAAAACTAATAAATGGAAAACACTGGGCTAAATAATTATGAACTCGTATATGAGAAAGTTTGTCTGAGTTGTCTCGGACCGATTTTTTGATAAAGGAACATGAAAGCATTTATTGAGAAAATCGTATTTATTATTTAATATTATTTATTTCTTTAATAATAAAATAAATCATTTTCAAAAAAGAATTTATTTTCCTTTTAATAGCTTTCACGCTGTTTTTATCAAAAAAAGCAATACCATAACTTTTAATGCACTCAATGAGACCTTTAAAGCGACCCCGCATAAATTAGAATCACAAATTTTACTTTTTATAAATGGCAGGGGAGGGGGAATTTTTGAAATTTGACTATCGAAGTTTTTTATGTGAAAAATAAATTTGGAATAGAATCTTAAAGATATTATAAAGAATACTTTTTTCTTGTATAGTCGAAATTTGAACAGGTTTACTCTTGTACGATTTTAGGAAATTGCACTCTCTGGGTACAGGGTACATTTTAAACAAAAAGTAATACTATAAATCTTCATTTAAGAACAAGCAGAAGATTTTATGAAGAGTGACTTTTCTTCGAAAATTGAAATTTTTGTGAATTTACACGTATAGGCAACTCAATCCGTGGACATACTGTATATTTGAAATCTACTCTTCAATACCTTTCATTTGATATCCCACTCAAAATTTTAAAAAAATATTTTTTTTGCGTGACGTGAGTTATCCAAATTTTTGAATTTGAACCAGTGGCGTATCCAGGGGGGGGGGGGGCACAGGGGGCACGTGCCTCCCCCCCCCCCCCCCCCCCCCACTCAGATGGGCCCAGACCCGAGAGTAAAAAAAAAAAAATACGACGTACTTATGTTTTTTTTAATACATATTTTTACATTCACCTCAGAAATGCATAAAAGCGCTGTTTTGAGAGGTCATATTTTCAAAATTTTCCGGAGGAGAACCATAGATCCCCCTCCCAATAACTAACTAACTTTAGACGACGCCCATGACTCTACAGTAAGATATTGTACTGCAGTAAGCATCAACCATAACATTTTCTAACGACTACGTTCTAAACACCGTAGTCTAACACTATTGTTACTTGGGCGCGGAGATTTTTTTGAGGGGGGGGCTGCTTTGATGAATAAGTAGTACCCTTTTCTTGTTTCCGCGACGAATCCCCCCCCCCCTCCCTCCACTCTAAACTGACTTAGAATGTGCCCCCTCCAGACCTAGCCGCTGGATACGCCACTGATTTGAACAGGTGATAATTTTATGCTCGCTTATTTTTCCTGTGTGCGAGTCAAAACTATCTTTAATACTAGAAAGTTTCATGTTTTTATCTCTTTTGATTCAAAAGTTATTGGAACCGTACACAGTGACAGACAGACAGACAGACACAGGAACGAAACTATAAGGGTTCCTTTTTTTTGGTTTTACCAACGAAACCCTAAAAAAACAGTAAATAATTTACAAAAACGTTCAACATAGTTTTAATTTGTATTAAAAAATGTGAAAAATCATATTGACCTATTTTGTTGACAATTTAATAATATTTAATTGTGCATATTCGTCATGAAATTTTAGATCTTAGAATCTTCTTTTGAGATATTTGTGAAAAATGGACCAATTTTCCAATTTAGCTATAGCTTGCCCCTCAGAATATTCAGGACTTTTTATATGTTCATTTTCAAACATCAATAAACAACTATGCATATGCAAAATATCAAAACTTTTCGATTTAGTTCCGCAATTTCTCTTTCGTTAATATGGCTAATAGTCCAGGAGATAAGAGATAGCGAGATTATTCTCGTAAATTTTAAATCAGTCACTTTTATAAGTGACTGACTAACATCAAGCTAGAATTTTGTATATGTATTTTGGTGCCCTTTAAGAATATGTGGTCGGCTAACTTCGTCTGTGGGACATAGATTGGCCATGGGTCTTTAAATAAAAACAGATCAGACCGGTGGAGAGCGGCCATGTCCAATCTATTTTGGTGGAATGTGATTTTCAAGATCCTGAGAACAAAATTATTTAGTAGACCATAAATCAAGTTGATGTTAGTTTGTCACTTGCTATGCGACCACTTTGATTTGAAGAAATATTTAAATAACTAACCTATCAAGTGACAAACAAACATCAACTTGATGTTAGTCATAAATGTGTGCCGGTGTTTTTATCATGTCCTTTATGTAGGTTTGACTTCTGAGTTTCGAGCTTAGCTTTAGTTAATGGACGTATTATAAAAAAAAAATTTGTTTTCTGGTGCGGGCCCCTAGGCGGCCGCCTATGTCGCCTATGCCTAAATCCGGCCTTGGAAAGGGGCATGCCAATTCAAGTGGTGATGGGATTGCCATATGTGGAATGGCCGAGTAAAGAATACATGTATGTGGTGTATAGCTAATTGGTTAAGTTCCTGGAAGTGATTCATGGTATAGAACCCCACTCCCAGAACCCAGTACCCTGGAACTCGGCTCTAGGCACTATGTTATGGTACAGGAGGTAGCTTGATACCCTCGAGTCCATCATCCACCTCCACCTGACCGTGAAACTACTAACTACAATGAACCCACCGATCGAGCTCCTCCTTCCCTTATCTCTTACTTAACTACCCACCTACGAGTCAAATATGAAATTTTACTTCCACTCGGCTTCATCTATGATTCGCGCTACTTTTCTAGAAGTTAATGCCTGTATTTGGATTTATGATTTCATTCTTTGTTTTAAGTCATTCGTTGTAATATTTGAATTTTTATAACTCAGTGGTGATTGATGTGTACATATTTGTGAAATTAAATTCATAACTTGCAAACTGATAATAAAATAATATAGCTATATGTCTATCCTTGGTTTTAATTAGTATATTAAGGACGTTAAATCACCTTAAACGAAAGATTTTTTTAAACAGCCTTGCGCAAAAAAGTTGATACGTGATAGGTTTGAGTATTCACACCTAGTTTTCGATTTTTTTAAATTATATATCAATACGTTTACATAAGCGTCACATATTTTCAATAAATCAGATTAAGAGCTTAATTGTAATTATGAATGTAAAAAAAGTTCTTAAAATTGATGTTGATTGAGTGATGTAATAATTGAGCCATATTTATTTCCGTCATATTATTTGTAAATTAAATATAAACATGTTTCATTATTATGTATTGATTAAAACAACATATTTTTTCCTAGTAGATTTATTACTATTAGTAATTAACCTATTATAGATGTATATATGGGTCATTTCAAAATTTCGGTGCATTTCAACCTCGGTAATTTTTAAAAAAAAATTGAAATAATTGTGGTTTTTTCACTGCTACCATGTCTTTATAGCCTCCTTAGTAACTTCCCTTTGTATGCACGCATAATCACCAACATTTTCAATAATATTGATTTTTACTACGTTTTTAGTACCTTGCTTTCTTGTTTGTTTGTTTGTCCAGTACAAATCTTGCAATCGATTTTTAACTAACTTCCCGAGTAGCTAAACATTTGAAAATTTTAGAATAGCTCAGAACACGATGACAATGCATTATTTTTAGCCATCTTTCAGCAGAATTTAATTAGTTTTCAGCAAATTTTGCTGTATGGAAAGTTAGTTCGGAAAAAATCCACAAGTTATTTTATTTGTTTTAACATATCCCAAAGTATTTACAATCTTCATTTTGACGGGTTTCAAATTTGTGATTTTTTATTAAGAGGTAAACATTGAATGACAGCGAAACGTAAACAAAGAAATAAATTAATTGACGTGTGACACCCAAGTTTGTTTACACTTGTGTCCTAGGTATAGGTTTAATTTTTCTGCATCTCTATTTCTTTACTTGTACACATTTTTCTTCTCTGTCCCTACACAGGCGCATACAGTGGCGATCCTGGGTTGAAAGTTCTGGGGGGGCTAAAGCCCCCTGTTTTGCGGGTTTAGTATACATTTTAATATACCAGGAAGAACTCATTTGTATATGTTATATGTTGTTGCAGTCCTTCCCAGAACAATTCTATGCAATTTTTTCGTGAGGCTAAACAATTAAATGCATTCAAGAATGTTATAATTGCCATTGAACTGGGACTGGGAAGTTCTATTGTAAGTATAGTTGGAGGCTTATTTAAACAGTCTCCTATGATACTTACCATATCATCACAGAAGAAAGTATTGGTCTTTAAATAATAATCATTTTAACATGAGGATAACACAAGGATTGGTTTAAAAACTGTATAGGTTTTAGAAATGTATAAATTGTCAGAAACAATAAAATATTTATAGACAACAAAAATGTTAAAATTAACATGGACGTCGACAGCAGTGCATTAGGTGAAATTTGATTTTAATTCTTTTTCATAAAATAAATTAAACTACTTTTTTAAATTAAACAATTTTTTAAAGAATTTTAAGTTTTAAATTAAATCAAATTATTATTATTATTAAAAATGGGAAATAGACAGAGAAAAATAGACCCCAGCACCAAGACTCAAACCACGGGCCTCTATATTTCTGTTACAGTGCTCTGAGCAACGAAGAAATTTTAATACAAACTTAAAAATAGTAATTGTAAAATAATAAAAGGTGTATACCTAATCATGGTAGATTAAATAGATCAGGTAATAGCAATTATGCAATATTACTTCACATCTATAATAAACTGTGTAATTTATTCAATAGTTGTGAAAAACATGTTTTCTTAGGGGGGCCATAATATAAAGTTTAGTCCAAAATGGGACATTGAATTTTGGGAAGGTGGTCGAGCTATTGTGTAAGGTGATAAGCATACCCGTTATATAATTAATTTTTACCGTAATATATTTTTTTCTCTGACCTCAAGGGTCCCTGGTTCGATCCCGCGGGGGTTCACAATGTTTTTTATCGGTAATAACGACAAGATAAATTACATTTTTTCGGAAATTTCATCGACCCACCATAAGGTATAACCATGAATTATTTCGAAATTTTAGGACCAGGCGTTATATAGTGGTTGGGGGGATATCTTTGGGTATATTTTGATTAATTTAACCAATAAGCAATGCAAAATTTAAAAAGCAAATATATATTTGTAACTTAAGTTACAGCAGCTTTCATTTGATACCTACTCGAAACTTTAAAAAAATATAAATTTCTGAGTTTACCAATTTTTGCGACTTGCGCATGCGCATATTTAATTTTTTACTTCTGTATATTTTTCCTATATTTGGGTCAAAAAGTTGCATCAGCCATCAGTGTTTTAAATTTCAGCTCTTTAGCTAAAACGGTTTGAGCCCTATGAACCATAGAGCGACGGACGGACGGATACATCACCCCCGGTATTAGGGTTTGAAAAAGTATCTATAAAACCCTAAAAAATAAGATTGGGTTTATCAAGACGCTACAACGGAAATCGTTTTTGTATTGTAAAAACGAACAGTCTGGGGGAAAAAAAAACAGAATTAAATCGGATATTTAGAAATAGGTGGGGAATATAATGCAAATTTACCCCCATACAATAAATTGCATATTCGTAATCATTTTGAAAAGTGGAGGGGGAGGAAACACTAGGTCTTCACACAAAATATTTGTAATAACTGGTAACAGGTTTTGGCTACTTAATAGCCATCTTCAGATTCTAAACTAGTTGTTCACTGTTCACAGCAACATGGATTACCAAAATGACACACAATTGATAAATCACGTATTAATGACAAAATATGGGTTGATAAGTAAAAACGGTTTAAATATTTCAAGTAGATAATTTATTTTAATCAATCCATATTATTGTTGAAGTCATTCTATATTAGACTAGCTACTTTTCTTAATTTATCCTACTTACTTCTTTTCTTTTAAGCAGAAGAATATATCTTTAATACTTTAGTAATTTGTTAGTAAAAATATAAATAAATATTTTATATTGCGTGCATTATTCATTCAGAAGTTATGTATGTTATGAACGTGTGTTTTGTATTTTGTTGTTATAACTTCAGTTTGTTATTCACAATTGTTATTATTCCCAAGCTTCATATTTGATTTCTTTATCAACATTAATTTTAGTTAATACTTATGTTATCTTATTAATATGACACATAGTAATTAACTATGCTATATTAATAAAGATAGTATTTTAGCAGTTTCATTTTTCTGCCGCCCGTAGATAAAATATTGTATGCAACAGCAACAAGGCAGCAAAGGAAACATTTCTGCCTCGTTTATTCATAGCCTGTCCTCGCCATCGGCTCGGAAGCTAATCAGTACTTCGGATACTACTTCGGAAAAAAATGATAATAATAAAAAAAATAAAAAAAAATTTCTTAAAAAAAATTTAAATGTGGGCTTATTTTCTTTCGGGGGCTAATTTTCTTTCGGGGCTAATTTTCTTTCGGGGGCTAATTTTCTTCCAGGGGGGGCTAATTTTCTCCCAGGGGGGGCTATAGCCCCCCCTGCCCCCCCCTAGGATCGCCACTGGGCGCATATCAATGGCACGGTTTAGATTCGGTGTTGGTGAGATCCGTTGTACAAAGATTTGTCCTTTTATAGGTTTAAGATCAGCTCTTTAGATGAATGTCATTATTATGTGAAGTAAATAAATTCGGAACAATGTATTTTTTTTTTCACTAACATTATATATAACAATGGAAATTATATAACTCTGCCAGGTACAAACAGTTGGTCTTTTAATTTTGTCTCTTTTCTAACTCCGCCATGTATAAGTAGTTAGCAATGTATAGGCACTTAGCAGTGTGATTTTATAATTTATATTTAATGAAAAATGTAAGGAACTTCGTTCCTACCGGGTGTCCCGCGACACCACTCGTATTTTTTTGACCGCGGCCCGGTACGAGATTTTAAATTTTTCGCGACCCACCTTGAAAAAAAAATGTTTGTTTATAAAAAATAATAAAAATCAAGTTATTTGTTTGTTTATTCATTCTCAAAAATTGCAAAATAATTATATTATAAGAAAAACATAAGTAATTATAAAATTAACAATTATATTAATTTAAAACTTTAGTAAATGAAGTAAGCTTTGTTTCCCCATATTTTGTCCTTAGTGCGAAGGATGATGTTGTTTTTCATCACATAAAAATTTCAAATTAGGAGGTAATGATGTTAATTTTATTCTCAAATTAGGTTCGACATCCATCATGTTTCGATGCTTATTTTTTAAGTACACCAAGGTTGAGAACACTTCACACGTAGTGTCAAAAGGCATTAAAAATTGTATCGCTTTTTCGCATATACGCTTTGATACGCCTTTTGACAGCACAACCAAAAATTAATTAGTGGTTATTTCCAAACACTTTTTTCAGATCGGTTGCGCATGAAATTTCAATTACAGTATCAACTTCTTGTTCACTAAGATTTAACATTTCTTCCTTTTCAATTTCGACAGAAAAAGGATCTATAATCCACATATATGTTGAAAGAATATCCGGAAAGCAGTCTTTAAAACTATTTATTAGCTCCGAAAGATGTTCTTGAAAACTGATACTCCTACTGGAGTAACTATTGAACAATGAGTGAGATAGTTACTCAAAGTTTGTTAAAATCCACATTTATTGTTATATATTTATCACATCCACATCACATGAAATATTCAGCTAAGGCCTGAAGATGCCCAGGTTTGGGCGAAATATAGCCAAAATGAAATATTATAATCCCTATAGACCATATACTAGAAGAATGAAACTGATAGATGTAATTCTAGATGTAAATCTCCTTCATCATAGTTTGCATGGGTTTCAATAAATGTATATGTAATGTTTCAAAAGATTTAAAATTTCATTAAATAATGAAGAAACCCCTTTTTTTCTAAGATAGGTTTAAATAAAAATATTTATTGATAATAATCTCATTTTAAATTTTATAACATAACACCGAATTTTTAACGGAAAACATTTTTTATCTACGATTGATACGAAACATAAACATTATATCTTTGTTTAGATGGGTAGAAAGTGATTATTTACGTACTTGTATTCATTGCGCATGCGCGTCCCATAGTTCTGAATAATTCCTCTTCTTTACCACACTAGCGCGGTAGAGAAGAGGAATTATTCAGCTTTACGCACGATTAGCGAGTTTGTTTACATTTAATAAAACTAATTTGCTGTTCTTTTATTAAAGTAACTGTTTATATCGAGTTTTTAGTGAAAAACAATGAATCAAGTGACTTTGACGAAAATTTGGAGAATAATACTCCTCCAAAAATAATTAATTCGGCAAAAAATACAACTAATGAACTAATGCCATCTTTATCAAGAGAGCGATACGAACGTACATACAGCAATTTTATTTTTTTCTGTATTTACTATTTAAATCTAACAATCGTAGATAAAGTACGGTACGCAACTCGTGCGAAAACGGTATTTTGCATTGCTCGTGTGGTTTTACCACCCTCGCTATCGCTCGGGTGCAAACTCCACACTCGCATGCAAAATGCTACTTTCCGCACTCGACGCGTAATGTACTATTTCATGTTTTTACAATTTGTTTTCGCGACCCGGCAAAATTTTTTTACGACCCGGTGCCATGTCGCGACCCACACTTTGGGAAACGCTGACGTAGTATATAAAAAGTTTTTTTTTATCTTGTAATTATTAAAAAAATTGCTTGAATCTATGGAGTGAGATTCAAGTCTAGGTAATGAGAAGCTTAATAAATAAATTAATAAAATATTATTAATAATATTACTAATATTATAGCTTAGTAAAATATTTTTGTTTAAAGAATAATTTAAATGAGCTCTTATGAAGCAAAATCACAGTTGGTCCGTTTAAAAATTAAAAATCTTGCTCACAAAAATAATTATTAAGTACATTTCAGTCAACATTTAGAGGAATGTGACAAGGAGTGTTCACCACTTGAAGTAAATCAACTTAAAGAAAGTAAAAATATAGGAAATAAAATGTAAAATATGATTGTTTCATCAAGATTCTCTCTCCCTAGGTGAATGTAATTTGTCTATCAGACTAGGGAGTGAGGTTTTAGTGCCAAATGAGATATTATGTAAACAGGGATGTCTCCAGGTTGATCTAGCTTATGTGCTAGACTGTATTCTAAAAACTGTACTATAAATTGAAAGCAATACTAAAAAAAACACTTTCCTTCATTTACTATGTGCTAGGGAGTGAGGGTAAATAAAGATACTCGTTAGCAGTCAGTACTAAACCACCATAAAACTTATCTGGATTGTAACCTGATAAAACCTAATTCTACTTCTATCCAGCATGTTGAATTAGTTTTGCCTCTTTATTAAGCTAGAGCAACAATTATTCCTTCTCTACAAGTTTGGCGGTCATTTCTAAAAAATTCTAGGGAGTGAGGTAGAAACCTTGTGACACATATATATATAAAATGTGCTTTTTAGTAAGCTAATAAGCAAAAATTAACCCTTTTGGATCACTTAATAGAAAATACAGGTGAACTCTCACAACCTCTTGTATTGGTTAATTAAATTTTGGTTCCTAGATTTGCAAAAAAAATTAGGTCAACTTGGCCACCCCATGCTTGTGACAGGCTAGGGAGTGAGAAAATAACTTATTTGTATATTTTTTATACCCTAGTAGTGGACCCCAGCCTGTCACAAATTTAGTGGATGTGTTCCCTTATGTTCTTATGTAATATTAAAAAAAAAATCAAACTTTATGATAAACACTTTTCTTTTTATGACCCTATGACACGAATTGTACTGCAATTTTGAAATAACCCATATAATGTACTCTTTGTGTGAATGTGGTAAGGACATTGCAATTTCAAATGATTGACCAAGTATGTGCTTTCAGCCCACACAAATGGTCCGCAGAAAATGTAGCAAATCGGACATCGGCCCAGCCGGTTTTAGCTATAACTAGTGAACAATTTATTATTCTGACGTGAAACAAACGCCTTAATGTGAATTTCTACTGTCTAATCTCAAAGAAACTACTCCGAAGTGATATTTTAGTGGGAGGGGAACTTCACTCACAGAATATGAGACTTATGAAAAATTGTCTTTTGTTTTATGAGAAAAAGTAACTATGATTGTTTAAACTTTTTTCCATTGATTGGTAAAATAATAGGGAGGGGGGGGGGGGGGGCACATGTGCATAGATGAATTGATACAAAAACGAAACCAATTAAAGTATATTTGTGCTCAGGGCGGCTTCCCCTTTTATTTCACACATGATGCATTTCTGTTAAAACAAATGTCAACCCGTTAAACTTCAACCATTCATGATGATTTTTGGGGCTTCCGCTATAATTTTCTTGTGTTTGGGTTATTTAACATAACATAATTGAAATGTTTCAAATGTTTCTTTTGGATTCTTTCAGAGATCAGGTGCATTACAGATAGCCGGACAAGCTCAGGAATTTAAAAGAGTCCTCGTTTGTGCCTACGGACCAAAATGTAATTTAAATGGGCTGGTGTCAGCTTCTGTTATAGATTAAGGCTCTACCGCTCTTTGAGGTTAGGAAAAACAGTAAAATTACAATTATACTGGTTCTAAGCAAGATATCAAAAATCTAATCACAGGCTTCATTCCTAATTTAAATTCTGCACAATTTGAGCCCTATTTCAACTTTCTATGATAAATAGTATAGGCGGCATTTCAATACAACGATAAAACTCGTTGTATTAAAATGGCGCCTGTACTATTTATCATAGAAAGTTGAAATAGGGCTCAAATTGTGCAGAATTTAAATTAGGAATGAAGCCTGTGATTAGATTTTTGATATCTTGCTTAGAACCAGTATAATTGTAATTTTACTGTTTTTCCTAACCTCAAAGAGCGGTAGAGCCTTAAAGTTCTCTCTGTTGAATGTTTCTACTCTAAAGAGGGACCTAATCTGAGACATGCAGATTTGTAGAGATACAGACTTTACCGTTCTATTTCTGTTGCTTCAATAAATTGAGTGGATAGTGGAAGTCCAAAAGCAGGCCATATGCCTTACAATATTGCATTATTCGTTGTTCAAAGAACGAGGCATGGAAGATCTGGAGTTTTAAAGGTTCATTTCTTGTTCCCCAGTATTGTAGGCTTTTATTGTGACGGTGGTAACCTTCAGACAAGTTGAGTTTGAAGTACCCTGCCTATCCAGTGAGCAGGCTGAGCCAGTTGCAGGACCTTGAAGTCTCTCTCCATCCTCCCCCGTCCAGTGTATTATGGTAGCCTATGGTCGTTCCTTGTACAGCTACAGCGCTACTTACCGCACGCCTTCCTCACCCCACTTCCTCCATCTCGGTTACTTTCTTCATCCAGCCTACACTTGCAGCACCAGAACCGCTTTGCTTTTCCTCAATCATCTCCTCAGCTGCCCGCTATTATGAGTAACGTCGACATATGACACGTAACGTCATCAGCTATTTTTAGAACCATCTAGTCATTTGATTGCGCTTCCTTTCTTTATTGTATTCCTTTCTGCTATATGATGTTTAGTCGAAACATGACTTCAAAAATTAGAGATGATTGTATTGATCAAAATTTGAAATGGTTTTTTGTGATTTACTTTCATTATACATGAATATTTTAAGCTTTGAAAATCCATAAGCTTTGCTCAAAATATTTTTTAACATTGTCTATGTGGCAAGAAAGTATTCCAAATGTCTATTTTGAACGAATCAGACGTACAATACTAAAACCTTTTAAAAGAAAAACCCAAGAATTTATGTATTGATATTGATTCTCTTTGTTTCTAGTGTTACTAGACTGTAGACTGTAGGAATTATTTAACAGCTAATACTTTACAATGAGCTTAATTCCTTCAAATGAAACACGTGTGCGGATATTACCTCTTGAATTTCTTTCATTGTTAAAATGATCATTGAATTTTATTATTGCATTTTTCAAAATGATATCTTAGTGCGTAGATTTCTGCGGTTGATCCCACTCCCTGGTCTAAAGCCTAGCATTTCCAAAATTGCCTTACTTTTACAATAAATCTTAGTGTATTTCGTTGGTATCCAACATTTTGTTGATTCGTTTAATAATGTAATACCATTTCTTCCACAATCAGCAGTGACGGTCTCCGAATTTAGGCCGAATATTATTATTATAATTATTCTGACTTTAAAACTCATTCTCGACAGAACCTTTTGCAATTTCAAAATTTAACTTATTGATGAAGGTTTGCTGTCGTGCCTTGTCTGAAGATTTATTGACATTTATATTAAATAATTCGAAAGAATGTTTTTATTTACTTTACGTCGTTTGTTATTCCCTGTTTTACAGGGCCCTTCCCCTATACCTGAATATTACAAAATACTTTTCACTTTTGGTTCATGACCACTTCACTTTTGTATTGTTGTTTTATTCCGATAAAAAATGAATGCCTAATATTTTTTCGTCTTATCAGCCGACAAGATGTAATGTTAAAACATCTTTGTATCTGTCTGTTTCACTATAATCTTGGTCATTTACAGCTCCTTCTCAGCTTAATAATGGTTATTTAGTGCAGGAACGTGAGGTAGAATTGTGTAAATGGACGAATTGGGTAAGGAGTAAGAGAGAGAGAAGTCATGATTATTGCTTTGAACCCCAACTATAGTTGAATCCCTTGTTTCAAGTAACCAGTTCCTCTGTGTTAGAGCTCGTGACGACTCCTTATCACGGCACTCTTGGGAGGTCCTCTTGGTCCCCCAAGTCCCAAGCTTCGTTTTGCACGAACCCAATACTCTAGCCTAGGCTAGAATTGCTACGTTAGATGTTTGGAGAAATCATTGTGTGACTGTGACGAGTGACCAACACAGATCTCTGTTGTAATATTTCTTTAAAGCAAACTAAGATTGAAGTGAAGGAAGTCGTCTCTACTCATCTAAAGCAATCTCATTACAATATAACATCTGTTTATCTTCTTTTCCAGTGAAAAAGAGAGATATTAAGTGAAAGTGTAAGAGGCAGAAGTGTTTAATTTAACTAGATAATATTCTAAGTACCTAAGGCCCTATTTATATTCTAGTAAATAATACTAAGTAATTGATGCGTGAGGAGGTCTTAGACCTGTCAAAGGGCTTATACAACTACTCTTAATATGAAATGGATGACTCGGGGTTTGCATGTCGCTCCATCAGTATTTGTGGACTCTCGAATTGTGCTTCTACATCGAGTTCACTAGCACTGTTATTTTTTCATGTATGTATTTCTTATTTTCTTTTAATCGGGCTTCATTTATTTTACCTAGTCCTTTGCTGGAGGTATAAGTATTACAAGCAATAAAAGGGGTTCTACGCCAATACATGAAAGGTAATTATACTATATCAGAATTTTCTGAATTATAATAATACAGAAAGATTTTGACCATTCCTACTGGTCTTCTACGTGTCTCCAAATCCCGGTTGAAGAATTGGGAAACTAAGCCTCTAATTCCCCTTGACCCTCTTAAGTAAGGCTGAAAGAAATAGCTAGGTTGATTAGTTTGACATTACTGGAAATACGGTTTATAATAATTCCTTTGTAGTCGTGCTGAATTTTTACTACATACTGTAATGAAACAAACTTTTACTATTTTAGAGTAATCACGGGAGCCTCCTTCTAAATATTTGAATAAATCTCTGAGGAAAACCACCTCGCATTAATATTTGGTTGTGTTCAAGTATGCAGGAGTTTATTGTTTAAAATATTTTTAGGGTAAAGAAGTTTAAGAGTTTTACTTTTCGTTTTGTACTGTTGCACACTCTCGAGTGAGGAATTAAGGTAAAAGCGACAGGTTGTTGTATCTATGGTTAATAGGCCTTCCACAGTTAATATCACAGGATTACTCTTAGGCTGCTGCTCCCAGTACCAAACCTCCGCCACCCCTATTGTTTTCATCTGCCTCCAGGCCTAAACCTATTGTTCTTCCCTCAGACCAACAGTTAATAATAGGCTTTCAAACCATCTCAAAACCTATAGCAATCGACAGAAACTTCAAGTTCTCTCAAACTACAATGTTTAAAATTTTTATTTTTACCTGTTTTGTAAACTTTTACCTTTCCAATTCCATAATTCACATAAAAAAAACTTTTTTATTTAAAAAAAAAAATACTATAGTTTTATCTTACAGATTAATTGTTTAATTTCTCTTTTTCCTGCTTTGTAAGAGTTCCCTGAATCTTTTTCTCCATTGTTTTCCTGCTATATCAGACGTTAAACATCTTTTTAATTTGTATTTTTAAAACAAAAAAAACTTATATAGAGGAAAAAAGTTGTGATGCTTAATTCCGGTCTAGATTCTGGCTGTTTGAGTGGTCTAGATAGTCAAGGTTGGTTTGTTCTCATTACAAAGTTAATTTGCTAATGTGTCACCGTCACTAAACTTCTTTAGCCCCGGGTCCTTATTTCTACGGTCTCCTCAACCAACTACTAGTATATACTCGTAGTTGGTTGAGTATGTACTCTTTGAGATGTGTTCATACGAACATATTACAAGCTCAATTAATCATGTATTCTATCCTGTCTAAATGATATAATATTACTAGCTGCAGTTAATTACTGATTTATTATAAACCCATCTAGATTATCCGTGTTTTCACATTCAAAGCAATTTAAAGATGGCTTCTCTAAATCTTAATCAAAGATTTTTGAAAAAAACAAAAACATTGTTTATTGCTTCCGAGCTTACCGAAGGTAACGGAAGCTACGTCATCATTCTGAAGAAATAAAATATTTTGTCTCCGATTTCAAAAAGTCCAAGACATAAATCCGTTTCAAACATCAGGGAACATTTTTGGTTCCGTGTCTGTCTGTCGCTCAATTTTTGCGAACCAACATATCTTCAAAACTACACGTCCGATTTTATATGAAATTTTTGTGGTACGTCGTAATTTGCCCATTGTTGGTCCCATATAAATTTCAACCTTCTCCACCCATTTGTTTCTCTTCAACGTGGCCACAAACATACATTTATTTACACCTGCATCTTCAAAGGTTCTCATATGATTTTTATGAAATTTAGATTGTTTGTCGAAAGTAGACCGCAGATAGTACCAGATTCATTTCAACCGTCTGCGCTCTTCAACTTTTGCTTTTGCTTAATATAATCTATTAGATAAAACTATAGTTTGTTTGTTTTTATAATAAAAAGCGTTTTTTATTTAAATTGTGGAGTTGGGGAGGTAAAAATTTCTCTTTCTCATAAATCAAACAATTTTTCTTGTCTCAAATTATTCAAACATTTTAATGCCTGTAAAATAAACTGCCAATTGGTGTGGCACATAGCTTCTTCGCATTCTATCACGTACTTTATTGATTTTATGCTTTTAAAACCTATTATTATCCAATTTATTTAATCCCCCCCCCGTTTTTTAAATCTGTCACAATTGTTTTGATTTTTTACATGTATCAAAGTATCAATTTATCAAATTTAAAGAGCGCTGACGGTTGCAATTAATTTGGGACTCTCTGCGGGCTACTTTTGACGAGCCATAAAAAATTTCATAAAAATCAAATTAGTACTTTGGGAACAGAAACAAATGCGCATAAAGTTAAATTTCAATAAAATCGGGGGAAACAATTAAATATATTAGACTATAATGGCTTGTAAGAAGATCAAATTAATGAATTACGTTGTAGGATACGAGGAAGCTATGTGCCACACTAATTGACAGTCTATTTTTTTATCTGTAATTTTTTATAAGTTGATGTTTAACTCCCTTTCTTTTGATATTTGTGGATAAAATGAAAGGGGATATTATAACCAACTCATTTATCATATTATTTAATTTAAATGTGTGTTAATGGATAGTAATAAATAATTGACTCAATTGCAAATGACTCATTATGAGCAATTCCCTTCAGAATGTTTCCTGATAGGGACTCGAAACATCGGGATTCATAAATCCTTTGACACGGCCCCCTCTGGAAGATCTAGATTTATTGGACTAGCTATGGAAATCTAAGCTATAGAATTAATGAGTATTTTCATATTTATTTTTATTCAATACAACATTTATTACCATTTTACTACGTTTTTATTAGCTTGCTTTCTTGTTTTTTTTTTTTTTTTTGTTTGTTTGTCCAGTACAAATCTTGCAATCGATTTTTAACTAACTTCCCGAGTAGCTTAACATTTGAAACTTTTAGAATAGCTCAGAACCCGATGACAATGCACTATTTTAATACTTTTAGCCATCTTTCAGCAGAATTTAATTAGTTTTCAGCAAATTTTGCTTTGCTGTATGGAAAGTTAGTTCGGAAAAAATCCGCATGTTATTTTATTTGTTTTGACATATCCCATAGTATTTACAATCTTCATTTTTACGGGTTTCAAATTTGTGATTTTTTATTAAGAGGTAAACATTGAATGACAGCGAAAAGTAAACAAAGAAATAAATTAATTGACGTGTGACACCCAGGTTTGTTTACACTTGTGTCCTAGGTATAGGTTTAATTTTTCTGCATCTCTACTTCTTTCACATTTTTCTGCTCTTACTGTCCCTACACAGGGACAGGAACAGAAGGTTTTTGTTAAAATGGCACGGTTTAGATTCGGTGTTGGTGAGATCCGTTGTACAAAGATTTGTCCTTTTATAGGTTTAAGATCAGCTCTTTAGATGGTTGTCATTATTATGTGAAGTAAATAAATTCGGAACAATGTATTTTTTTTTCTCTAACATTATATATAACAATGGCAATTATATTATCAACATTACATGTGATCAACAGAAAATTTAAAAACGTAGTATATAAAAAGTTCTTTTTATCTTGTAATTATTGATGTATAGAATCATTATTGTGAATTTTATAAACTATCTACAGAAAAATAAATCCTTTACTTGATTATTCATAAATTATTATTATTATCTAAAAAACAGAACAAATAATTCGAATTTGACTAACTATTTCGTATAAAAATCCTGATACTCTTTTGTCGTATTTATGTTTAAGTTAGTTTGTAAAATAAATCAAATTTACGCTTTGGGTCTTATGCACTCAAGTTTTACTTTGTGTATTGAGCTATATATATATACACATATACACATTAAATATATATATACATATACATATTATACATACATATATATATATATATATATATATATATATATATATATATATATATATATATATATATATATATATATATATATATATATATATATTAAATAAATATATTTATATATATATATATAAATTAAAGATGGTCAAGTTAATAAACTTTAATAATGCGTATATGAAGCTAATTTATTGTTGCGATAAAAGGAATGATGCAAACGGAAATGAAATGACTTCGTTTATCATTTTGTTTGATGCTCATCTTTTTGATTTATTTATTTATCTCTGTCCACTTCCTCCTTTCGTGGGTCTACATAGTTATATTATGTTCTTTCTTCGTAGTTTCATTACATGAAAATATAATTTAATGTCATTAGTATTAATTAATGCTACGACCAAACTGCTTACTTAATATATCTTTACGTTTACAAATTGTCTTGCATTATTCCACTTTTTAAAGAAATGGATACTAATAGAATTGTGGCTTAACTTAGATCACTCATCGACATCATGTCATTACTTGTTTCCTGAACTTCAAAAATAATAATAATTTTTTTTTTTTTTTGGTTTGTAGTTTTAGTCCCGTTCAACAGCTTTATTAGGTCATTACAGGACGGGGGTTATCCGGCCACAATAATAATACTTATAAGTATTATAATAATTATAGTCCACAGGCCACCATAAGAAGTGAGTCGCTGATTGATAAAGTTTTCTTACCTTACGGAATCGCTTATTTATGCCTTGTCCACCGATGAATTGGGTATATGACAACTGGGCGCTGGGCCATTTCTTTTTTGTTGACATGCCAAACTTGCCCTTCTGCGGGAACATTGAAAAGAGATAGATAAAATTTTGATTTTCACAGGATCGTTTAATTAAAGTATTTCAAAAACAGTGGTAAAGGTGGCCACCGATAAGAGTGGGCCGTTTGGGGTGTCCACCGCCCCAAACATATCGCTTTGCGGGGACGCTGAAAAGAAAACGGCCCACTCGTATCGGTGGCCACCTTTACCACTGTTTTTGAAATACTTTAATTAAACGATCCTGTGAAAATCAAAACTTTATCTATCTCTTTTCAATGTTCCCGCAGAAGGGCAAGTATGGCATGTCAACAAAAAAGAAATGGCCCAGCGCCCAGTTGTCATATACCCAATTCATCGGTGGACAAGGCATAAATAAGCGATTCTATAAGGTAAGAAAACTTTATCAATCAGCGACTCACTTCTTATGGTGGCCTGTGGACTATTACTTTATTATTGATATTTATCTTTGTACTTTTATTATTTTAATACCGATTACTCTAGTAATATTACTGGCTTGTCTAAGATTAAGATATTAAACTAATATTTTCTGAAATTCATTTTAAGAAATTAGCATGCATAAAGTTTCACAATATCAGGAGATAACAACTGTTAGCTCATTTTAGGTACTGCAAGGTTTTTCTTATAAGAAGCAGGTGGCTAGAATGAGTTTAGAGTGGAAGTCATTAAGAACAATTAACAGATTCAACTGAGCTCATCCACGGCCCCACGCAAGTTTACATGTTGTTTAGTTTTTTTACTCCGATCTTGCTTGAAGGCAACAATACCGATGCATCTTACTAAAACCTTATCTAGATTTACTCGTGCTATTCTTATTTAACTCTAAACACATATTGCCTGAAGGTTACGAGGAGATGTAGTTCTAGTGTGGCGTCCCAAATCTTAAAGTGGAACTTTAGTAAATCTAGTTATTAGAAACTACATGTTACACATTTTTAAATTTTGACTGTTCACTATATTTTTCTCTTTTAAAATTGTTTATTCGAAGTTATCCTTTACTTAAAAACTAGCTAAGCGCATAAGGTGAAATTAAATCATCCATATATTCTTCTGCAGGCGTTTCCTTAGGCTGTGAAATAAAAATCAAAGGTTTTTCTTCTAATTTGTTTAGAGGATCATACATTTATATTTTATTTAGAGCCATGAGTTCTTTCTACGTATTAAATTTTACTTTTGGTGTTGTGTGGAATAAGAATTCTTTTGTCGATCAACTTAGACCCAAAATGAGCCCTCCTTTTAATGAATGAGTATATTTTTGAGGATTTACAAATTATGGAATATTTTCCTGAGAAGTTGAAAAATCCCATTTGAAGGTCGTCGCATTGTGGTTGTTATTGAGGTGATTACTTAGCAGTTAGCAGTCCTTAATTTTTAATTTTTTCCTTAATTTTAAAGTTATATTAAATATTGTTCACGATTTGTTACAGCTAGTAGCCAAGTGGTGCTGACGGTGCAGCAGTCGCCGCTGAGGGAGAGATCCTCAAGCTTGGTTCACTCTCCTAGTCTTCACCGTAGGACTCCATCCGCCACTCATCTGATGACATCGACCAACTTAAATTCAAACACCAACTCTCAGAACCGAGACCGAATCACTGCTCCTCTTCCAGTTGATGTAAGTAAACATTAGGATAAACGTGTGAAGTCTAGTAGAAAATAAAAATCTTTTTAACAGATTAAATTATATTGTAACTATGGATATTTGACAAATATATTGCTTGAATACACCTCTAATCTTGGTTTCTACTTCTATCAATTTAGTCATAGAAATGTTCTAATTTAGAAACACAAACCTTTAACAAATTTTTCTTGGTCTAAGTAAATTGTTATAAGTATCTAAGTTGTTATAATTGTACAAATTAAAAGAAACAACATCTATTTTCCTTGCAGAACCATTTATCTCCTCTTGATTGTTTGCAATTATAGAATTTATGTGCTAATGTTTTTTTAACCCTTCATTTTCTATTATGTAACAAGGCGCCTACTAATCAATTATCGTAATATCCATTTATGTATTTAAAGTTGGCTAATTTACTTAAGAATCGATTAAGCTTACATTTTTCTTGGACTTGTTGGAAGGCAATCGCCAAAGTTCCATGGAATAATCTTAACTTGGACGCAGTTAACATCCAGTTACTGAATGCGAGATGGTGAAGGAAAAAAAACCTGTTGTGTTTAGTTGTTAGCATGTAAGTGGGGGGAGTTAGATAGTGCT